>JABUQX010058407.1:32500-37206 GCA_015478945.1 Trachelipus rathkii | reverse complement strand
TAGAGTATCGATCAGGCTATGACAATCACGGCCTTTACTAACTTTTCGCTTGTATATATACTCTATGTGAGCAGCGCTATGGAATACTTATGCGCCCTAGAAACGCGTTTTACTGAGAGGCTCATTAATGAAGTACTGAGTTTTATCTAGAGGCATCATAGGAAGAGCATAGCTAGCTCCATTGGGAGAAGGAGTTAACCCTACCTATGAGTGTAGTAACTCTCAAAGAAATTAAGCAATCAGATAAAAACACATTGGGTACCGAGAAATAGTGTATTACTCAGGGTATCCTCATAGAGATCTGAGAGTTTTCGGGGCCAGAATTAGTAAGCAACAATGCTATTTTTAAGAGAGTGGCTTTCCATACTGAATCAAGGCGAAAACTCTTACCTGTGGAGTTTGCTCAAATAGAGAGTAATAAACAGATCGATATATAGGGTAGACTACTTAAGGAAATATTATAGGTAGAACTTTTATAGTATATATACGACAAGCTATTATATCACCAATATACTATACTATAATATACTGTATAAAGGCACAGAGAGTTTCTGTCGACAATTTATTCACCATAGAAATATATTGGGACTTCAAAACTTCTTTTGTTCCAAATAGCTCTATACCAGTGGGTCGAAACCGCGGCTCCGCGAGCACACATGCGGCTCTTTGCCCCTTGAGTGTGCTTTTGTCCATAAAATTCCACGTGCAATTGAAATTTCGTGATGACTGGTTTTCTTATTTCTATTTTTTTACATACTTAGTTGGTGTTTATGTGTCTTTATCTTTAGGCGAGTGCTCTGAAGCGACTTAATGAGAAAACATTTCCAGAAAGATTAAATGTCAACTCGTATCTTTGTATCGTGTTCTACATTGTATTACTTCAGAGTGCCTGCCCCCACAATAAAGACTAGAATTGTAGTTAAATTACGAACCCCTATAGTTGGCAATTCCACCTGCCTCTGTCCAAAGCGCTTTGCTTCCACTCAAAGGTTCCCCCACCAGCCTTTCGGTTGGGGAGGAGCGCGCGCTTCATGAACGAGTTGAGTGAGCCAGTCAATCAACAGTCTCATTGGGCAGTTGTTAGTGCTAGTAGCGTCCACAAACCGCGCGCGTGTGACAAAAGTTCCTACTCGAATCATAAAGTTACCTGTATTTTTCCAACCAGCTGTAGATCCTACAGATATTTTTATCATCAATCTAAGAATTGCAATTATTTTGTGTTGGTGGCTTTATTATTATTGTCATTTTGTAAGGAAGATAGTTTATTGTTATTATTCATTGGGATTAAAAATATATAAAATAATATAAATTTGTAAATTTGTATTGCGAGGGCGACGCAATGGAGGTGGAATCGAGGCCAATTATAAAATGAAATATTTGTCTAGGTGCCCTGTTTGACATGGCTACAAAGAAGAAGCAAAGAAAAACGAAAGACAAGTTGAATGAACCGAGACTTTCACGTTTATTCAAAGCTTAAATGGCCTTTTGACCTGTCTTGTTTGTAAGAAAAAATTGGCTCATAGCATGAAATCAAATTTGGAGAGACACTTACACTTTACAACTAAACACGTGTCATTCAGTACTAAATATCATGTCGGTGATGAAAGGAAGAAAGAAGTTGAGGAACTTCAGAAGTCAAGAAAAATCAAATTCTGTATTTAATTACTGGATGCAATCTTCCAATAATGTTTTTTTAACAGTCAAACCAAATCTCAACGGGCGAGCCCTTTTAGAGGGGGCGGAAAATAAAAATTAAAAGAAAAAAAAACCACCCAATTCCCAGCCTAAGGAAAATCTCTCAGGTGAGCGCAGAGGTGGGCTTTAAAGAGAGGAAGATTAAATATAGTTGGAAAAACAGAAGAAGGCAAGGAGTTCCACAGAACAGAAGTAGCAGGAAAGAAAGAGGCACCACAACGAACAAGTCTGGGGTCTCAAATACTCACGCAAAACTCGGCGAGAGCAAGGCACCCCTTGTATTTCGAGGCGAAGCAATGGAGGTGGAATGCGAGTGCAACTCCCCTGAGCATTCTACCGTTGTAAGTACCTATCAAAAGAGATAGTCGCGCCAACGTCAACGTGCAGAGATAGAGGTCAAGAGAGTTAGAAAAGTAAAGGGAACAGTTTAATTAAATCTCTTAGCTTTAGACTCAACCGCTATCCAATAGAAGGGTGGATCAGGAGCCCCCCAAATGTGAGAACAGTACTCCATACAAGGGAAGATGAGACTTTATACAACTGGAGTAACTGTGCAGAGGAAAAAAACTCCCTCAACCTGAACAGAACTCCAGTTTCTTTGAGGCACCTAAGCAACCATTGAAATATGAAGTTTTCCAGACAATTTATTGTTTGTTAAGACACAGAAGTTTATGTTGTATCACCGGAGAGACGTTCAGAGCCGTCGAACGGAACATAGAAGGTTGGCGGAGGTTTTTTTTGAAGGGGAGATGTAAGAGAGTTGAGTTTTTTAAAGAGTGATTTTACAAGGTTGCGGTTGACCCACCGGGAATCCCTGCCAGATCGATAAGAATAGAATCGGAAAGCTGAGACGAGGCAACTCTAGAAACAAAAGAGGGAGCACAGATTTGCAAGTGAGTAGCAAGACGTGGAGTTGAGTCATGTTTTTGCTAAGAGTGAACATGAGTTGGAAGTATCAGCTGAGGACTATCGTTGATGAAAAGTAGGAATAAAGTTGGAGATAGAGCTAAACATTGCGGAACACCACAATTAACAGGAAGGGAGGAAGAGGTCGCTCCATCAACGAGTGCTGATATAGAGCGATCGGAAGAGAAAACTAACAAGAGGTAAGCAAGAGCAAGGAGGAAACACAAATGAAGGGGCTTTAGAGAGCAGTGACGCGTGCGAACTGATTCAAAAGCTTGATATTGTCAAGCCCACCAGCACAGACTTCCCAATGGTCCCTAAGAAGCTGAAGACCATAAAATCAGTTAGATAGAAAAGTATGTCACCAGTGACTTTGAACCGGCGAAAGCCATACTGTGATTGAAAGAAGGGATGAGACCAGATGATCAGCGAAATAGAGTTACGAAGAGTTTCAAAAGATTTTAGAATAGTTTTTGGTTTGTCAAGAGATTGCTAAGAGATGAAAACCATTTGCAGACGGAGAATACATATAAATTTGTTTTATAAATACATCCGAAAAGCTATTTCGGGATTTTAAGAACAAAGGAGAGATATTCTAAAAAAAAATTAAAGAGTTATCATTGTCTGCTAAAACAGTGAAAGATAGAACACTCAAAATGTCTTCGAAAATAACCAACCAGCAAGTAGAATATCTTAAATTGGTTTCAACTTTATCAATAGCAGTTGACGAGTCTTGTGACATAAATGATACAGCGCAAGTTTCACATTTTGTTCCATTTATTCAATCCAATCCTAAAGAAGAACTTTTAGGATTATTGCCACTTCAAATGTCAAACACGTGGAGAGGATATAGCAAATTCTGTAATTGAGTGCATTGAAAAACATCATATTCCACTCGATAAAATTGTGTCAATTTCAACAGACTTGGCGAAAAGTATAACCGGCGTAAGAATCAGGTTTGTTGCTATTTTGAAAGAAAAAATTAATCACGAGATACTTAATTACCATTGCATCATTCATCAAGAAGCGCTTTGTGCGCAGACATTTCCAGAAGAAATTTGCAAAGTTATGGTAATGGTGATTAAGATTATCAATTAAATTATATCTAAAGCTCTTAGTTATCGCCAATTTAAAGAATTTTTAGTTGAAATGGAGAACGAATATGCAGATCTTCTTCTGCATAACAAAGTACGTTGATTATCAAGAGGAAACGTTTTGAAACGTTTCGCTTCCTTATTAACAGAAATTAAAGCATTTCTTCTTGTGAAGGGCGTTCACTATCCAGAACTAACGAATGATCAGTGGATTCAAAAAATTTATTTCATGGTAGAGGTTACGTCTCATCTAAATCAGCTTAAATCGTAAACTAGAGGGGAAAGGAAGCACAATTTTTTCGATGTTAGAAGAAGTTATTTCATTCGAAAATAAATTCTCTTTTTGCTCAAGATTTTGAAAGAGAAACTTTGATTCACTTTCCAAGCCTGTTAAAATATCGCCAAGAAAATAATTCTGATATTGACATTTGCTCTTTCAAAACAACACTTTTAAATATGAAGGAAGCATTTCTCAACAGGTTTCAGGAATTCAGATACAACAATGCTACGTTAGCATTTGTTAAAAAACCTCTTAATGCTACTGTGGCAGAATTAAATTTTTCTCTTTTTAATATTGACATTGGCAACTTTGAAATGTAATTGCCTGATTTAAAAAACAAAGAATTGGGAATCTCGAAATTTGAACGTATTTGTGCTGATATAGAAATATTGGAGAAAAACAAATGCAAACTTTGTTCACAGCACAAGTGGTCTGCTTTGAAAGACCCGGAGAAGAAAGATATGTTGATTTTTAACACCTGGAATAGTATTTCTGGCTCATATAATCAGATGAAAAAACAAGCGTTTGCTGTTCTTTCCTATTAGGGTCTACATATTCATGCGAACAATCATTTTCAGGCATGAACCTTATCAAGAGTAAGTTGAGAAGTCGTCTTATTGATGAGAAACTGGAATCGTACCTAAAATTAAAAACAACAACATACAATCCTGACTTACCAAAACTTTCCAAGGAGATGCAAGGCCATTGTTCACATCAGTGTTTGTCAGTCA
>JABUQX010058407.1:10000-25000 GCA_015478945.1 Trachelipus rathkii | reverse complement strand
AACGTCGATTCCCCAAAGGTTAACTTTTTTCTGCGCCATATCCCGACGCCAGGTCTACGGAACTTTCTTTTTCGCAGAAGCCAACCGTAACAGGGGTCGCTATCTCGATATTTACAATAATGGCTCTTTTCACAATTATCAGAGGATGAAGCGGTAAACTTTATATGGCAGCAAGATGGAGCCCCTCCACATTGGAGTCACATAGTGAGAGCGTGGTTGAACGACTTACTCCCAGATCGTTGGGTTGGTCATAATGGTCCAGACGACAGAGCTCTATATATCTGCCCCCCCCCCGGTCCCCGGACTTAACGCCATGCGATTTCTTCCTATGGGGCTGCCCAATTATACGCAGAGTTGAAACGCAGAATTGAACATGCCGTTCCTTCCATTACTCGGGATCTGTTAACCAATGTTTGGGAGGAATTGGATTATCGGCTGAATGTATCCCCTATAACGAAGGGGGCACATATTGAACATATGTAGGAAAAACTCTGTTCAATGACCTTCACTTTGATGTATGATATGCTGTTGATATTGTATATTACGCTGTTATAATAAAGCATTGAAACTGGGACATTCTTTTACGGACACCCGAGTAGTATATTATTGTAAAAATAATAGGATATGCAAACTTAGAATTTTAATACAAAATATGTATATTTTTATACGTTAAAGCTAAGGAGGCTAGTTTTATATTTTTCCCTAATGTTGCAAAAGAGCAAGTTCAAGTAACTAGAAAGAAGTTAAATGACTCATTGACGGGCATAACAAGTCACTATACTCTTTTTCATCAGCGAACCGAAATCAAGAATTGAGAATATCAGCAAAAGAAAAACGTCAACATTTCTCAAGCGGGATAATAACCGTGTAAGAATAAACCCATTTTGAGCCATTGAGAGGAGCGTTAGGAAATTTTGGGAAAATAAAGTTTGTTTATCAAACTCGAATCTAAATACAATTTAAAATCTGATAAGAAAATATTTATAACTCGTAAATTAAAGTAACGATTAACGGATATCGGATGTAGGGGAAAAATTTAACTCGTTAATAGTCCGTTACTTTTTTTCGAAATTAACGAAAGCGTTAAAGTAACGAAAAAATAAGTTAATTAACGGATTAACGCTTTTACGCGTATGCCCACCTTGTATATCATATATATATATAGTATATATATATATATAATATATATTATATATATATAATTATATATATATATATATATTATATATATATATATTAGTATATATATGATATAGTATATATATATATATATATATATATATATATATATGTATATATAATATATGTATAATATAGTATATTATATATATATTATATAATATATATATAATATATATATATATATTATATTATATTAATAAGGCACTTTTTCCCTTTAAAAGGAGGTTACATAAAAATACAAATTTCGAAATATCGCTGAACACTATCGCTAGCATGCACTGTGACTGTTACTTAAATACACAATAAAAGAGAGAAAAAGTTTTCGCCACATTGTTGTTTATTAATATCAATGCTTAATTTTTATATGCTAATTTTTTGTTTTAATTTATATTTTTTTTTATTTTTTTTAAGGGGCTCGAGCCGACGGTGGGACACGAGGGGGGAGACGAAGTAACCCACCCCCGTCGTAAACCCACAACGCGCTTGAGGGCCGAGAGACCCTGACTCTTTGACATCTTGGCGATTTAATGTGGGTATTCTTTAGTTTAAAAAAAAGAAAAAATCCTGTTATCTGCAAACCTTAGGTCGACTGTTGCTGGATGGCTTGCTTGAAATATCGAATAAAAATACGATTACATTCGCTTCTTCGATATTTCGGTTTAACATCCTTTTAAAGGAAAAGTTCATATATATACTATATATTATATATATATTATATATATATATATATATAATATATATATTATATTATATATATATATTATATATTATATATATTTATAATATATATATTATACTATAATATATAATATATTATATATATATTAATATATATATATATATATATATATATATATAATATACCTGTATAATATATATATATATATATAATATATATATATATATTATATATATATATATATATATTATATATATTAATATATATAATATATATATATATATATATAACCTGTGTATATATATATATACTATTATATATATATATATTATATATAATATATAATATCATATATAATAATATATATATATATATAATTATATTATATATATATAATATACCTGTATATATATATTAATATATATTATATATATTTATTTATATATAATATATTTATTATATATATATATATATATAATATCATATATATAATATTATATATATATATATACTATTATATATATATATTTATCATAATATATTATAATATATATTATATATATATATATTATATAATATATTATATATATATAGTATATATATATATATATAATATATATAATATATATATATATATATATATATATATACAATATATATATATATATATATATATATATATATATAATATATATAATATATATTATATATAATATATATATATATATATCATATATATATATCTCTAGTAGAGAAATTGTGGTTAAATATATATATATATATATATACTCTTAAATTGTATATAAAAATTGATTGTATTTAAAATTGGTAAATTTTCCTGGTATGAAAATTGTGTATAAAAGTGTGGAAACGAGGGTCGAGTGAATTAATATTATGTAAATTAAGTAGGCGAAACCTTTTTTCAGGTATCAATAAGAAGAACAAGCACACTGTAGTCTACCCTGATGTTCCTTCTGCCATTAAACCACAACCACATGGTCCAGGAGTTCCAGTTCCTTCTCCACCTGAAAATACTGAGCTACAAGACAATATAGAAGATATAGAAGTGGATGACACTGACACTTCAGTGACATATCAGCCTACGTCTACAAACACTTCGCCAAGACCACTCACTCAAAGTAAATTAAATTACTTGACTAGAGATCTTGGTCTTTCTAAAGAGAACGCACAACTTCTTGCATCCCGTCTTAGTGAGGACAAGCTCCATATTACAGAAACTGCATGACTTTTTGGTTCAGAATAGAGACGAGAGTTTCGACAAGTTCTTTGCAGTCTGCTTTTTGCAAGCTACTTGTGTATTGCAATGACTGTAAAAAGTTAATGAGGGCACTTGGCGTTCCTTACCGAAACAAGTGAGGAGGTCTTCTTGAGTCTCTAGAGAAGCTTGAAGGCAGTACTCTTAAATATTGGCAATAAAATGGCATCCGTACCTATTGCCCATTCAGTTCAGTTAACAGAAAGCTACAAAAATATGGAAGTATTGATTAATACAATCAAGTACTCTAACCACAACTGGTTAATATGTGGTGATCTCAAGGTAAGATATATTTCGCCGGCAGTTTCTTCTTGTCTTATAATCATTTTTAAAAAAATACTATGAAAAAATATAATTCTTAGACAACCCATGTAGCATCATATGCAAGCATAAAGCAGTTATCAATTTATCTACTACATTTAATGGTATTAAAATTTAATCCTTTCTTCAGTTGTGGTGCCTTTCCTTTGGATTGCAGGAGGCTACACAAAATAATCCTTGCTTCATGTGTCTATGGATAGCCGTGCTGATAGTCTTCACTATAAGAAAAAACAACTGCCAGCCTGTGAGATACATTCCAAATTGGCTGCTCAACGTGGTAGTGAACCTCTAGTCCTTCCCAAAAATGTTTTACTGCCTCCTCTTCATATAAAGCTTGGCCTGATGAAGAACTTTGTCAAAGCACTGATAAAGAAGGCCAAGCTTTTAAGTATCTACTGCAAAAAGTCTCCACACCAATCAGTGATGCAAGCCCAATGCAGGCATATTTTGACGGTCACCAAATTAGAAAACTCTGTTAAAGGACAAAGCATCTTTTACACCAATATGGAAGGCAGTGAGCAAGATGCATGGCAATCGTTTAGTAAAGTAATTGACGTTTTCTGGGAAATAAAAGAAGCTCAGAATATATCTCACATGTAAATGAGCTTATGAAAAGCTTCGAAAAATGGGAGCTCGCATGTCGATAAAAATGCATTTTCTCCATTCACATCTTGACTATTTTCCCGCAAACTGTGGAGATTACAGCGAGGAACAAGGTGAAAGATTTCACCAAGACATAAAGACGATGGAAACAAGATATCAAGGACGCTGGGACATCAACGTGTTAGCTGACTATTGCTGGTGTCTTAAACGCGACGAACCAACATCGCTTCACAAACGGAAATCATCAAAGACTTCGTTTCTTGGAAAATAGTTTCTTGCACGTCTTGGGTAGGCTCATAAGTAGTCTGTAAGTTTAAAATTAATTAAAGGAAAGTCGAATTGAGTCGGCTATTTTTTTTTCTAGTTTTACATTTCTTCCATACCTCTGTCCATATAACATATAAATAATGATTTTTTCTTAAAATTACTCAATTTCTAAAAGAAGTAGTGCCCTGTATCTCAAAAACCAGACCTGATTGAGCAAAATGAATGTCATATTTCAATTTAGGAGGACAATTTCGTTAGGAATCACTTCAGAAAACCCCAGGAACAGAATTTTTTTTTTCAAATGCAGGCCTGTAAAATATATTATAAATTAGTAATAATTGGTATGTAGGTCGAATTGCTAGGTAGATTTGACATATTGAGTCACTAGATTCAAATAGATGGTAGAGGTTTTGAAAGGGTCCATTTCAATGCATCTGGGAATAATTTTCAACATTCAGCAACTACTTGCAAAACATACTTCTTCTGCTCTTCATCTTTTGTTATGCTTGCATTTCAGTCTTGCATTAATTTGAAACCCCTTTCGGCTGTTTCGTTTACAACCATAAAACATCTGACAATTTCCTGTCCTTTCAAGAAATCCAGGTCTTTATTCCAAACATCCAGCAAGGAAATAAAAAAATAAGTTGGAATATTGAAACTTTTAAACAAATTGAATGTTAGTGGTGTAATAATGTAATCAACTTTTTTGTCCAAAAAAGAATGAGCTTCTCTCAAAGTGATTTTGGCTTTAACTATCCAATCGTCTTGTATGTTTTCTTTCTCAAGCTCAATAAGCTTGCTTAGCTCATCGTCATCACTGTATTGCTCAAAAGACAATAGCTTTGAAGTCATGTTTATTTTGATTTGTTTGTCTAAAGTTTTGTCAAAAAAGTGAAAGTAACTTACTCTGGGTTCAAATGCCACAAATGGTTTACAAGTTTAGACAATTCCATCTTCGATATGTCCAGAAATTTTATCATAATTAATTAAGGTTTTAAAGAACTGTAAATCTTGGTTGGGGGCCAATGTAGCTTTGACGCTAATATTAATTATGAATAAACAAATATTTCTGATGACATCTATTTCTGAGTCAATTAAAGAAAATTGATTCCTGAAAACGAAAATATCTAGAGAGTAAATGGCTTTTGGCATCCACCTGGCGTGATGCATGATACCTGGCGCTCTGAAATAAATGTTTTCTGGAGCATCACGTCCTAAAAATATCAAATACAACAGTATAAATTCTTTATCTTCTCTGAGCTGATGCCGTGGGTTTTTTAAATTGCTCTGAAATCTCGAAATCTAGAACTAGAAATCTGTTCAAGATCATTTGATCATTTGAAATTTGAACTATTCACCATTAAGACCAATATAATATATATTTTTTTTTAATCAATTTTGGACCACCATGTCTGAAATCTTTTAAAAATGTCAGGCTGAGGGTTAGCAGTTGAACCAATTTTTCCATCAAAAATAGCCTTCAGTATTACTCCTAAAATATAGTGGCGAAATGCCAAGTATAAAAGATCTTTTTCAAATAATTGTTCTAATAAAACACAGATTCCTTTCAAACGACCAGTATTGACAGGAGTAATGTCAAAACACATTGCTTCTATTTTTTCTATTGTCCCTCATTTTTTCAATTCAGAAAAATACAGCTTTTGCCTGAGTACATTCCGTGTTATTTCTAATATGAGAAACTCCTATCAACTGTTCTTCATCACCACAACTTATCAAAACTGCCAACATCTCTACATTTTCTTTATTCAATATATCAGGGAGCAATTTCCCATCCCAATGTAGGACAGCACCTTGAAAATCTGAATTTTCAAACCTATTTTTAATAATCTGTACTCTTTCCTCTCAAAATTTCTGTCTGCAGACTCTTACGGTAGACCTGCTGATTACTAACTTCTGTGGATCTTGTCTTAATGCTTCGGCAGTAGCCGAAACAATTCTAACCGCCACTCTATCCGAAATATTAAATCTATCTAACAATACTGACAACTTCTCTGTGATCTTTATTTCCTCGGCATACTTTTTTTTCTTCGGTTGTGATGTGCTGATTCCTGTGCCCTAAAAGTTCTCATGATCCTTCTCTTCTATGACCTGACTCTATGTGATTCCTCTTCTTCTGAAGCACTGTTTCTGCTTAAAAATTCTATTTCTATATCTTCGTCATTTAGAAAACGATGGAAAGAAACTGTTAAAACACAAAAGAAAAACAGAAATATGAAAAAGACAGACATATTTATCTACGTACAAAAGTACCAAGGTGCTAGGTAGGTACAACGAAATAGATTCATATAGGTAATTACTATATTTAAACTACAATCTAGGCTTACCTATAGGTTTCAATTTTGTTTTTTCCAGTCTGACAGTCTCAGCTGATTTCTTTTTGTTCTTCGCTCTTCTGCTCGTAGGAATTTTATATCAACTCCTCCCATGCAGCCAGTACATCTCTTTTGTCTCTGAAGGAGCAAAAACTATCTGTCTTCTTCATTTGTGTTCTTCAGTGTGTCTTTGTGTGCGATATCAAACAAGTCATCAAGGCTTCACTTAAGAGCTTTCACTTTCTTACTTTGAGCTTGACCTACGCTTCTGGTTTCATTTTTTCTTTTTTTCTTTTTTTGCAGTTTTCTCCACTCCTCTTGAAATTTTTCAAGCTCGGAATATAATCTTTCAAATGTTTCGTACATTTCATAGCTTTCTACCAAAAAAGTACAACTTAATGCATTGTAAGCCTTGCAGCATCTCTGGTTTCTAGCTTAACTTGACGTTTATTGTAAAACAAGCAGCGTAAAACTTGTCAATTGGATGGCAACTTACTCCCAGTGATTTGATGGCATATATCCAATCACAAAAATTTTGTCTTTCTACCTCGAACGTACATCAATTGTAGCTGTAGCGGATGATGTTGAAGGTTCTGAATCCATTATTACTTACAGCTCTGCAAAACAAGAAACATAATATTTAAAAATATGTATATTTAAAAAACTTAAATTGAAACATTACTTTGATGTGTTTGAATGCAAAGAATTTAACAAGCAACAAAAATGTGGTTAAAAAGTAATTTTATCACGTTTATAGCGAATTTTTAAAAATGATTTTTTAAAAAGTCGATTTTCTGGGTTCGGTCCTCGGAAAAGACAAATATCTTCCTATCTGCACGTTTGTCAAACAAGTTGTGGGAGTGAAAATCAGAGTCAGGAACATTTTCAACAAAGTTAGAAAAAAAACACACATTCCTAGGATAAATCGTTCTAATTTTATAGCGAGAAAACCCAGCTTTTTTTTTAGAAAAAATAACTGTTTTTTAAATACTTTAGGACTGATGAGGCAGGTCTTAACCTTATCCGGTGGAGCTGAAACTTTTACAATCTCATTTTTACACCATTGAAGCTTTTTAGGAGTTACCGTCGAAGAAATTCAGTTATTCATTTCTTGCGACCACCCCTAAATATATAATATATATATATATATATATAAAAAAATAATATATTTATATTTTTTGTTTATATATATATATATATATATATATATATATATATATATATATATATATATATATATATATATATATATATATATATATATATATATAGTATAAATATATATATATGTTTATATATATATATATATATATATATATTATACATATATATAATATATATAAATAGTTATATATATATATATATATATATATATATATATATATATTATATATATATATATATTAAGTAATATATATATATCTATTATATAATATAATATATATATATATATATATAGTATATATATATAGTATATATATATATATAATATATAATAAATAATAATAATAATAATAATAATAATTGCGTGAATTTTTTTTCTTCTGCTCAGTTACTCCAGTTATATAATAAGTAGTAGCAATGACATATCCCAAGGAATTAGGGGGCGCGGCGCCCCCTTGTACTCAGGAAAGACGATGAGCGTTTTTTCGGGTTTCCCAAAGGTGGGCTATCTTTTGGTGTACTTTCATGTACGGCCGTTTTTACCCTTGGGGTCGCTGCCCCCGGGGACCTATATTTCTATTGATATTTCCATTACGTCACGTGAACATTGTGGTGCATGCGTAAGGATATTGTGATACACATACATGTTTGTTTTTTCCGTACCCCAACTTCGTGTTTCTCGTATCTACTATCACACGACGTTATTACTGAAGACCTCATCTTTGCTGCGCGGTTGCCGTAGTCCTACCGGCACGACCCCATGGCCCTTTGGACTGATAACCCAAGCCGACGCACATAGAGCTACTTAACCCTTACATGAGTTACTTTCACCCAAGACTACTTGTCCACAGCTACTTTCAAACAGTCTCACTTTGCTGAAAAGTTCAAGCACACCGCCTACCCCCTTGTCCTTTAACTTACACGAGCTACTAAACCGCATACGTGCGCGGCGAAAGCGCCGCCACATATTGCTACTTACTTACATGAGCTACTTAGCACACCCCTACCCCCCCTGTAGAATCTACTCAAACCCGATGACCGTTAAGTACACTTGGAAGTGTATTAAGTTACACTTTGGAAGTGCCATTAAGTACGCGTACTTATGTGTTGCGCATTCCCACGGGTGTCCCCGGCGAGGATCGGCGCGTGGCCGATTGGGCTGCAACCACCCGTCCGCGTCGCGGCGCGCCGCTGTTGCTAGCTTCCGAATATACTCAGCATGACGTGTGTTGACAGCGCTCGCTCGTCTAGACTCAGGCTGCTGCGTCAATTACAATAAAACTCATTCATCACTCTGGATCACGATCAACAAGTTGCCCACCAGATTTTCTAGGGCCTCCGTAGATACTGATCCTGCGTACCCGCCTCTACTTCAAAGGACCTTTCGCTTTAATCCACCTGGTGCGCAAGCTCTATCACAGCGACGAAAAATGAGATTGAAATTTTCATGTTGCGTCAGTTGTTTCAACTTGTATGCGAAATTTTCGTTCTCAACTATATAGCACCCTAAACGTACATCATACATCTACCACGCCTGTATCCTCACACGAACAAATAATACACTCCAACCATAAATCATAATAATATAATAATAAGTCAAATAAATACATCCATCACTAATAACTAATAATTAGATAATAAATAATAACTAATACTACTATATTGCAATCATAATAATAATAATAAAATAAACACTGAATCATCAATACATCAATAATCTACCCTGAATATAAAATTAACAGTCCTTTACTATAAATAATACTACTACTATAGTACATCTCGCCGAGTATAACCACGCTACCACTGCATACATATACATATTAACATACCAGTATACGCCTGACAGTTACTGCATCCCTAATAGTATGAAATACTGCCCCATCTATATATGATCCTTATCTAGATATAATATATATTAATACATAGTATATATATATATAATATATATTTTCAAATTGTTTCACTCTATGGAAGCGAGAAAAGGAGATACAAGTAAAGATGAATCATCGCGAAGAAGTTATTTTTGGTGTCTTAACTAACACACAGAAGAAAAAAAGATGAAGAAAAAGAAGAAGAAAGAAGAAAAAGAAAAAGAAGGTGAAAAAGGAGAAGAAAGAAGAAAAAGATTATGGAAAAAGCAGAAGCGTTATAGTGCTTTGCGTTTGGGTCGATGTTATCTCCATATTCGAGCTTAAGACCAGTATATATATATATATATATATATATAATATATATATATATATATATATATATATATATATATATATATATATATATATATATATATATGGGGAACGAGAAAAAAAAGATGAAAAAGAAGAAACACAAGAAGGAGGAAAAGAAGAAAAACAAGATGACTTTAGTTTTGGGTCGGGCTTATCTCCAGACGCATGCGCATAGCGCTAGAGTAGATTACTGAAAAGTTTTGATATATATAAGCTATATATATACTATATATATATATATATATATATATATATGTATATATATATTATATATATAATATATAATATATATATTATATATTATATATATATATATATGTTTTTACATTTTAATTGCTACTATATACTTCTGGAAAGTAGGAGCTTTATATAATTCAGGTTTAGACCATAAATTGTGCACGGGTTGGTAATCAATTGATTATGAAGTTAAAAGAAATTTAAACAAACCTTAATTGAAACTGTAACCCACCCTGTGTTTAAATTTAACAGAAAAATAATAAACAAAACAAACAACAAACTCTATAGAAAATTATATATATATATATATATATATATATATATATATATATATATATATATATATATATATATATATATATATATATATATATAATATATATATATATATATATATATATATCTACTAACCCAAGTGTGCGGCTTAGCCGCACACATGGATTACTTACTTACATGAACTACTTATATGAGCTACTTATACGAGCCACTTACTTACATGAGCTACTTACATGAGCTACTTTCACGGGTACTTTCATGAAAGTAGCTGTGAGATATATATATATATATATATATATATATATATATATAATATTTATATTTAATATTTAAATATATATATATATATATATATATATATAGATAGATATATAAATATATATATATATATAATATATATATAAATATAATATCTATATATATAGTATATATAACATTTTTAAAATTTTAAATTATAAATATATAATAATATATATATATATATATATATATATATATATATATATATTAATATATATAATGTACTTAATATTATATATATATATATAGTATATATATATATTATATTTATATATATATATATATATATATATATATTATATATATATATATATATATATATATATATATATATATATATATATATATATATATATAAACCTAACAACAGCAACAACCGCCAACAACAACAAAAACTTAGGTCCCAAAACTATATTTATCAAATTTGACACCATTATGGACTGCGGATAAACGTTGACATTAACAAAATTCTCCAGCGAATCTAACCTTGACAACGTTTCATCCTTATAATTTATGTTTAGTATGGAAATATTACAGTAGAAACACGTTTTTACTGACCCTAAGTACTTAAAGCCGTTGGGATAATAACCCCCCCTGCATGGGTCGATCACACCCTCTCTCCTCACCGAGCCATACTTTACTTCTTTATAGCCTTTAAGTATTCGTTGAGCACCCATTTTCAATTGAAAATACACAGTAACAGTAATAAAAATTCTCCTACCAAGCATTTCCGAATACAGGAAACTAGAAGAAAAAGATTGGCTGCGGATTTACATTCCCAACATTAAACTAGAATTGGTTCAGCGGCCGTATAACATGTAGTAGTAGTAGTAGTCTGTAGTAGCCATAACAGGGGTAGAGTAGTAGCTGCTAATAGTAGTAGCAAGACTTTTACTATTAAATATATCACACCTACTCTATTCAAACGTATGCATTTTATATTTTCACTAAGCTTTTTTAAAACACGGACTTAAATAAAAGTTTTCAGCTATACTACGTCGAAACTTATAAAAACTAAGTTAAAAACTAAGGTTATGTCATTTCAGTGAATGCCGCATCCTCGCCTGTGACGGTCCATTTCTTCCAATGCACAGCCATAAGATTTATCGTATTTATGCGTTGGTATTATTCTTATATGCTTTAAACTTATTAAAAGATCAAAGTATTTAGTCTTGGAATGTTTATATGGTCGTGCTCTCGTCTACCTACATCATGATCCGCCCTTAACAGATATTACCGCGTACAAGATATTTATTCAGTGGGTTGATCAAGATTCCCAAGGAGTTAGTGTTTCGTTCATATATAAAAGAAATTCTAATGGTTTTGAATATTTCACAGGATTTCATCACTCGACATATTCTACAGGCAAGCGTGTCTTTATGAGTGTGGAAGAATTACTCAGTATATGTAAACACGCTGAAGATTGGTCTATGTTAAACTATAATTCAATGAAGGTTTTAAACCAGCCTAAAACAGTCATTAGTAGAAGCGATGGTAAGCAGCTCACTTTAGCTTTTTCCAAATATCTAAATACTTACAGTATGGAAATTAGAATATGGCGGATGTGTAGTGAAACGGGTGTATATGAACCTACATCTTACGGATTCTATATTAATGGTCTACCGCAGATAAAATATCTGTCAGAGGTGCGTAAGAAAATATTAAGGCATTTGAAGAAAACGGAAATATTGACTAATTATGTCACTGTAGCGTATTAAACGCTGTATCTGGAATATTACACATTTAAAAAATGTTAACAGACGATCATGAAACTATTATTAAGCAGTTCTTGGCTTCTATGGATGTGCAAAAATTTATTAGATCGTTTAGAGAACATTGGCGTGGATCTATTTACATCGATGATCCAGCCTCTAAACAGACTATAGTATCGCTTAGAGAACTTTTTACATATGTGCTAGGGGATGGTGTTGAGGAACTGAAAAAATATTTGGGGGACAACAATATAAACGATTGGTATATTCGCGAAGATTTGGAGCGTTTAAATCTTAAGTCCTCATAGAGGTGACATATGTGTAAGGAATATATATATATATATATATATATATATATTATATATATATATATATATATATATTATATATATATATATATATATATATAATATATACTATCGTATCCACCTATATATATATATAACATTACAGTATCATATTACCTATATATAAAATGTTGTCAACATTAATATATATGGCTAAATTAAAACACAAGAGATATTTTATTATATTTATTATATTCTAGCAATGTATTTAAACATTGTGCATCTCTAATGACTATTAGCAACCTTAAATAAAACTACCTCCATCGGATCACCCTCCCAAAGTTGCCAATTAACATTTTCATTAGTTTCGCAATCTCATGTTGATTATATTCATTTTAAAAACTTACCTTGACCACAGAGGTTCTGCAGTGTAAATGATAGCTTCCATTACTCGATGTTAGGATGATTTGCTATTGTTGTTAATCCGTATCTTTAAGACTAGATAAATTCCACCCATATGCTGATGTGTGATCTATAATATGTTGCTTCAGTGAAGCGCCGATTCTCACTGGTGCCTTAACCCATGTCGGACAGATCCATCCTCTAAACTCATATTGAGAACCACTTTACGAAAACTACGTCTATTCCGAGTTGCGACGGTTACTATATATATTAAATGACGCAGTTACTGATAGCGAACGACACGTAATCGTCTGTGTTGCCAGCTTAAACGAGTTACACCTCGATCTGTCCATCTATTCGTATCTGAATTTTACGAACAGATTCAGTAGGATATTGTCAGGTAACTATCATATGAAATCACATGGATAAAGTGCAAAGATTGTACATGTACTAATAGGATTAATCCATCCATTAATAACCACGAAAGCGTGCGTGGTGTGAGTGGTCTTACATAGATTCGCTGTGGTTACTTTCTCATCACTCCGGCGTGACAATCTCCCTATTGAAAAGGATATACATCCTGAATCAACGTTCTCGTAACTATTGGATAAACGTCAACCATACATGAAGTTGGCCTGTTGCAACTTGTTTGTAGAAAATGCGGAAATCCATTCTCCGGCCGGCGAATTAAATTTTCATCTCCTCGCTCGGGTCATCCGTCGTCCTGTCCTCTCAACCGTCCGTGCTTACCAGATAATTTAACATACGTCCTGTCTGTTCATAACGACTAGAAATAATTATGAAGAGAAATTAATGGACTCATCTTAGTGATATCGAAATGTCAGCTCGATATAATACTCTGAAGAATAATATCAATAGTAATAAGTATAGCCGATAACTTAATTATTATAGTTAAAATTGTTATTATTATATATTTACTAAGTTATTATAATAAATATCATTATTTTTGTGTGATTTTTGAAGCATTGAACAGTATACAGTATCCGCCTTTTTAACAACTGAAAAATAACTTATGCCGACGCTATATACTTAATATTACTTATTTGGGATAATAGTTACTACTACATATTATATTTGTATTTATGATAACGGTACTTTATATATATATAAAAGTTGTCTATAGTATGTTATAGTATCCCCAGCATAAATAATTTAATACCTAGGTCACTATCTTTTCGTTGTATATAATGTCTTTGAGCTTCCGCTTTTTATATCGCATAATATTAGGTTGCTTTCATTATGACGTCTAGTTAAGATAACGCTTGAGAAACTAATATAGAAGACGCTCAGTATTTAACTTCCATTCCCACTATGTCTTCTGCCCAAGTGTATTAATATATATAATAATTTATACCTAATATATATATAATATTAACTAGTATTATACTATATGTTATTAATATATATATATATTAATATTATATATATTAATATATATTACATTATATTAATAATTAACATTATTACTATATATAATAATAGATATAGTATAATTAATATCATGTTTTTATATAGCATAAAGTCATAAGCGGGTACTTAGGTATATTCATATACTCCAATGCTATAAGTGTCTGTCTCCATACCTGTGCGTATCGTGCATTGCCTAATCTACTTTGATAATATATCTCCGGGGTACCTCTGCCAAAAAATCAATCTCTAAACTAACTATCATGTGATAATATATTCAGTTTCATTTCCTTATATACCTCTTATAT
>JABUQX010058407.1:0-5000 GCA_015478945.1 Trachelipus rathkii | reverse complement strand
ACATACAAATATGATATACCAATCCACTGAGTTTAGCACATAATTTATTAGCGATCATAAACTCTATATTGAGATAATTATTAATATACTAAGTACGTGAACTCAAGTCTTTCCAGATATAGAGTTATAATATAAATTAATATATTATATAAAGTAGGCCATTTCAATGTTTTAAAAAACATCTCATATATATTATATTAATTAATAGTAATTATATATATATATAATATATATATAATATAATATATATATATATAGTATATATATACTAAAATTAAAATTAATTAATATTAATTTATATTAGTTTGAAAAACTTAGGCCACATAAGTTATGTTTCAGATATATAAATTATATGATCCTAATATACATACAAGTAGGTGTCTTTAGCAAAACTATTAGCATTTTTTTAATTTATAAAAGATTAATAATATATTATATATATATATACTAAGTAAACAATGAGATAACAACGAATACCTACTCGAGTGAGTATTGTGTATCAATTTCTATATCTGTTTATTAAATATCATAAACCTCATCCTAGATCATATGTGCGTAGCTTAAGCAGACATACACACCTGCAACAATAGTTCTAAAAACACAGACATGAGTCTCTCCTGAGCTCATTCAGAGCGCAATCACGTATTCCTCAAGTAAAACTTAAAATAGACCCTTCGTTCCAGATTTGCTTAATACCATACCCAATGTGAAGTGTAGTTATACTTGTATCTTATTTCAAGAACTACCTTATTAATACTTATGCATTTGCACATCTCTAGTAAGCTGCCCCTATACAATAAGGTATATAAATAAATAATCAAGAGGTTACATATTTTAGTTATAAAATAAATGATAATTTTCAAAATAGAGTATTTAAATATAAAATTTTCTAATAAAATTTTCTAATAAAATTTTCTAAAAATTATTTATTACTATAATTTGTATATATAAATTAATGATGTTAATATAATATATGTTCCCTTATTCGTTTGAAAAAACTATATTATAAATAAAATCGTATAGCAAATAATAATAATTAAAATAAATTTAATAATAATAATAATAATTAAATAATTAATTAATTAAATATATATAAATAAAATAATAAATATAATAATATTAATAATATATAATAATAATATAATTAATTAAATAACAATAAATATTAAATATATATAAAATAATAATAAATAAAATAAATATAATAATTTCAATTATTTTTTATATATTATATATATTTATTATATATTTATTAAAAATAATATAATAATTATTATATATAATATAATAAAATTATTATAATAATAATAATAATAATTATTATAAATATTAATAATAATAATATTATATATATACTGGTGTATTAACGATGTAAACAAAATATAGAATGAGTAAATAATAATAATAATAATAATAATAAAAATAATAATAATTAAAATAACTAAAATAATACATGATATAATAATAAATAATACAAACAAACGATACAAATAAAATAATAAAATAATAATAAGTGACATAACTATAACGCTTTTCTAATGAGATACATTAATTATTACATATCATAAATACATTTTTAATTCATTAATAACTTTACTAACTCAACTTATATATCTAATACCATACTTTATTATTCTTATTTATTCTTTACATTTATTCTTACTTATCTTATTTTATACTCAAAAATATTCATTTAATTCTATTTTTATCTAATACTTTGTAGTGTTATATACTAGATTAATAAAGTACATCATCCCTCCAACATAAATAACTATCATTCTGCTTAATAGATTACAATCATTACTAGTAATCATTCATTATTAATCAATCTTCAAATGATAGAGTAATCATTATATAAATAAACTTAAAATTAGATACATTTAATATAAATTAAATTAAATTAAAATAATAATAATTATAATAATAATTAAATTATTAAATAATTACTAAAATAGTTAATAATCTTATTGCAGTTATATAACTATCTGAAGTTAACAATTAGCAAACAATTTACTATATGAGTTCACTATAATATCCAATCACTAATTAGAACTAGATCTCTATTCTTAAGTTTATATATATATATATTTAACCATTTTGGTTAAATAACGTGAGGAATTCAATAATCAATATTGCTTTCTAACTTAATTGTAATTATTCTTATAAAGTAAACAACCGAACTCTTTATGTAAATCCAATTTGACGCCTTCTACGCATATTTCACAATCTCCTCGATAGAGGTATGGAAAATATAAATATTCTTTGTAGTTATTGAATAATTTGCTTCTTTCTATTTAATCTAGAAGAATAAAGTAAATATATTTTAATTTTAAAGATTCGATCGAGGGGGTAGGGGCGAAATGGAATATATTTTTTTTATAGGTTTTTTAGTTAAAAAAATATATTTTTATAATAATTTTAATTAAAAATTATATATATATTTTATATAAATTAAATTTATTATTAAAAAATATTTAATGAAAATAGTTAATTATAATATCATTAAAAACCATAGGCGAAAATATAATATATAATATATATTTAAATATTATATATATTATATTATATATTATATAAATATATATATAATATATATATATTATATATATATATATATATATATATAATATATTGAATTACCTATTTACAATTTTCTCTTTACTCAGTGTATAAATTATGGGATTATTATCGGATGTTATATTACTACATATGAACATATTATTAATTATGAAACTATTATATTCATACAAGCCTTTATATTTAATAATTAATAATATTTAATTTAATATAATTAATAATTAATATATAATAATATATAATAATAACAATAATAATGATAATAATATTAATAATAATAATATAATTAAATAATAATTAAAATATATTAATATATTAAAATTATATAATATAGCAATATAACATGACTATAAAAATATCTAATTTTAATAAATTAATTATAAAGACAATTAATAAAATAAATTAATTATAATAATTATTTTGTCTAATTTATATTATATACACAATAGATCATATTATATAAATAATAATTTAAGATACGAATAATAATTAATTCCATAATAATAATTAATCAATATAATAATAAACAATAATAGTAATAATAAAATATAATCAAATAATCAAATAAATAATAATAATATTAATTTTTTATCTAAATTAATAATTATTCCTATTTAATAATAATAAAAGAGTAATAATAATACTATATAATGCACAATCTTAAAAAGAAGAAATTAACTAAAGCGAATAAATGAAATCTATGAAGAATGATATTAATATAGATCAGAGAAAGCTATGATAATAGATAATAATAAATTAATCTAATCAGAGTTACATAATAATATTATCTATTCTAAATTAATAATAATAATAACTAAAGTATATAAATATAAGGATACCTAAACTAATGATAATAAATAACGAATAAAATAATAAAATAATAAATTTAATAATGGGGATATAAGAATAAAATTAATTAATAATTCCCATAATATAGGTATATATTATTAAAATAACTTAATATTATTATTATTTTTATAATAATTAATTATAATTAATAATATAATAATATTAATAATATATAATAAGTAAATATAAATTTAATTATATTGTATAGATACACGAAATAATAATAATGAGAGAATAATAAAATAATTAAAATAATATAATAATTATAAAAAAACAATCGACAAATTAATACATGAGCTAATAATTAGTATGCTGAGATTATTGTCGTATATTAAGCAGATAATTACATCAATACTACGAGATAATCATAAATAAATGATAATAAGAGAACAAATATTCTAAAGAGACTAATAAATAGAGCACATAAGCGAGGATATTATTTTTATTTATTGCTAGACTCAGAAATCGCGGAAATCGAGATAAGTTGAATAATGCAGTACCGATATAAACCGACAATAAGGAGCAGTCCAATAGATCAATACAACACAACTAAAATAATAATAATAATAATAATAATAATGAGTAAGTAATGAGATGAACACCAGAATAATAATAATAATAATTAATAATAATAACAATAATAAAATAATAATAATAATAATAATTAATAATATTAGTAATAATAAAAAATAATAAAATAATAAAATAATAATAATCAAAAAAAATAAAATAATTAGTCATAATTAATAATAATGAAAATAAAATGATCCAATGACAATAAAATTAGAATTTATGAAATGAACTGCTTATGAAATGAACACTATCTTCCAAATTGAATTAATGTAAATAACTAATAAATATAATACATAAACTTTACATAAATATAAGAATAATATTTATAAAATAATAGATAATAAATAATAATATTTAGTTTAAATTATATAACGGTAATTTTCAATATGAATAGTAGTAGTATTTCTACGATACAATGCTATTAACACTACTACAAGTACTACTACTACCTTACACTATGCAGCTACTTAACTACCGTACACATCCTCGTAACTACTCTACAGAGTAAGATAAGCTTATATAGTTAATAAAGAAAATGTAAACCAATAGATGACATGACGATAAGAATAATCATATATTATCGAAACTCATTAAGAACATGAGACTACAATATGAGATTAAGAATTATTAATGTAGACTACTAGTATAAGTAATAATAGTAAATAAAGAGAAATACAAAAAGTAAAAGAATAATAATGAGATAATAATATAATAATAATAAAAAATAATAATAAAAAAAATAATTATAATTTTTACTATTTGTTTTTGTTAATGTGCAAGGGTAATTTTAAACATCTAGCAACAGGGAAAAATAATATAATAATAAATAATAATAATAATAATAATAATAATATTATAATAATAATAATAATAAAATTATAATAATAATAATAATAATTAATAAAATAATAATAATAAATAATTAATTAATATAATAATAATAATAATAATATAATAATAATAATAATAATAATAATATAATAATAATAATAATAATAATA
>JABUQX010058405.1:72500-80665 GCA_015478945.1 Trachelipus rathkii | reverse complement strand
CTTCATTTTTCAATTCTTCCCATGAATGTTACTTTTTTTCAATTCGCATCTCTAACTTTGTTTCTTTTTCTCTTTACTTTATCAATATTATTTTTATATCTGTTTATCCTTTTCTATTTACAACATTTTCCAGACTACTTCAAATCACTTCGCAATTTGTTTCTCTATCTAATCTATTATATCACATAATATCTCTCTCTCTCTCCTCTCTTCTTCTCTCTCTTCTCTCTCTCTCTCTTCTCTCTCTCTTCTCTCTCTCTCTCTCATAGCTTCTTTTAATTACCAGAAGCATTTTAATCTCGATTTGCATATCCTAATCAAGAAAGACAAAACGAAAGCATTTATATTATCTATCAAATGTGGAAAACTCAAATATTTTTTGTTTGTTGGTTGTTGTTGTTGTTGTTGTTGTTGTTGTTGTTGTTGTTGTTGTTGTTGTTGTTGTTTGTTGTTGCTGCTTCTTCTTCTTCTTCTTCTCACATATATAATGTATATTATAAATATATATATATATATATTATATATATTTATATATTTATATATATATATATATAATATAGTATATATATGTAGTTTAAAGTTGTACCGGGTGATAGTTGCTAAGTACTATGAAAGGGGTATAAGTTGTGCTCTGGGATTAGTATATGGTAGTTGAAATATAACATATAACTACTCAGAGGTCATATGATTATAGTCTATAATCTCTACTAGATAGCCGGTATGGTATTGTCTACTGACTGTAGGGAGAGAGAGGCAACGTGGATATATTAATGGTTGATAGGAGTAATATATGAATGCCGTTATAGATATGTTTAGTAGTATATATATGAGTAGGGTAGTAGTAGGCTCGGGAGAGCGCATATGATATAATATGAGATAGTAATTAGTATAATATATTTATATTAAATGATTATATAGGATAGTATATATTATATATATATTATATTATATCTATTATATGTTAGAGATAGAGATATTATTATTTATATTTATTATATTAGAGAATTTATATATAGAATATTTATATATTTAAATGTTATATATAAGATATATATATAGTAGTTATATAAGATAAGGAGATATATATATATGAATATAGAGATAATAGTAAATATTATATGATACTAGTGCTGGGTGAGAGGTTAGATGAGAGAGAAGAGATAGTAGAAGAAGGAGAATAAGAGAACAGGAATGAAAATGAATATATGAATAGTGAATTATATATATATAGATGATAGGGATAGAGATAGAGAGAGTATGGTTGGAGAATGGCGTTAATTATTCTATTTATTTTAATAATGAGGTAGATATAGTATAATAGACGAGACGCTAGTGGGTCAATGATCGTATATCTGAGAAAGAGTGAAGGGGAAGCTGATCATCGTAGTGAGTAGTGAGATGACTCAAAATATAGTTGAGAATAAGGGAGGCATATGTCGAGAAAGATCTAATATAGCTCTCGAAGAGATAAGGAGGATGGTATATGGGGAAGAACATATTCGAGTTCAGGGATGTTATTATATAGAAAGATTTGGTAAAACGTATAAATATAGTGTAATTGAATTAGTATATAGATTATATGTTGAATAAAACTATGAGCGCCCGTAACGTACGGGGAATGGTAATTGAGGGAATTACATTTTATTATATGGTATAGATTATATTATACCTATCTATAAAGTATAATAGTGGATAATTGATAATAAATAGTATGCTATTAGTATATATTATTATTCTATTATTATATATTATATATATATACTATAGGTGTACAAATATTTATAAATATATACTATATATATTTTCGATTATTCCATTAGTTAATTCCTTAATTTGAAAACAAAAAATTGTCATTGCGAAGGAATAAAATCTTGAGAAATGGCTTTTTGAATCAGCCAATGAATATGTTTCAAATGAAGCAAATTCACTGGCTGAATGAATGTGCTTCAAATGAAAATAATTTTTCTCAAATTCTTTTATTTCAGACTCGGGATTAAAAATTCATTCTTTTTTTATAACGAAATCGAAAATTTGAAATGAATATTTTAAAATAGTTTCAAAATTGTGGCAACGCTTCTGTCAGTGGTTTGGCCCCAAACTTCTTGGTGAAAATTTTGCCTGTCTTGTTTAAATTAGTTTCATGACTTTAGACATGTATTCGGATGACAGAACGAAATTTTTTTTTGCATCTTTCAACAGCGTGACAACTGGTGAGTCTCTACCTAATGCCTACATCAATGTGACTTTACTTATTGTCTGGTGTGATTTCAAGTAATGGCGGCCACACTGCCACTGCGACTTTATTTACAGCCTAATACATTTTAACCCCACCTACTATCTGCTACCCTACTAAACTTACGGTATAATTTAACTGCCTACTGTCTTCTACACTGCAACCTTGTCTACTGTTTACCCTACTACTATATCTTCTGTCTCCTAACCTGCTACTCTACTTACAATTTACTACACTACGACTTTACCTACTCTCTACCTAACTGAGACTCGAACTATACTACTGCCTACTGCTATAGGTACAAATGATTTCACTACTTCTACCTACAATCACATACATCACCATCCTACTTATATTCTAACATAAGTTTAGCTAGAATTATATTGTCTTTGTGTGCCCAATAGTGAGCGTCTTAGAACGTACGTGTGTTTGTGTTTGTTTATTTTTATGTGTGTGTGTGTGTGTGTGTGTGTGTGTGTGTGTGTGTGTGTGTGTGTGTGTGTGTGTGCGTGTGTGTGTAGGTGTGTGTGTGTGTGTTTCAATTTAAAGATCAAGGCACGTTCGTTAATAAACGATTTCCAAATTAATCATCTTAATTTACAAATTTGTAATATGTATGTATGTATGTAATAATAATAATAATAATGAATATGTAATATAATAATATGTAATAATAATAATATAATATATATATAACTTAAGAGTAAGAGTAAGATATGCTTATGTATAATATAATGTAATAGCAATATATATGTTGCCTCAGTAATAATATGAAATGTATAATAATAATAATAATAATAATCTATCTATTAATAACAATGGAAAAACAATAATGATTTTTAATTTGTAATAATATAATAATAATAATAATAATATAATAATAATAATGTAATGTATATATATGTAATAATAATAATAATAATAATAATAATAATATGTAATAATAATAATAATAATAATAATATAATATGTAATAATATATATGTAATAATAATAATATGTAATAATAGTAATAATAATAATATAATATATACAGTATATGTAATATGTATGTATGTATGTAATATATATTATGTATGTAATGTATAATATGTAATAATATGTGTATATGTGTAATAATGTAATGTTGTAATAATAATAATAATATAATACGTAATAGCAATAACCAATAATAATAATAATAATATAATAATAATAATATATATAATAATATGTAATATAATATAATATAATAATATAATACATAATATATAATAATAATATGTAATAATATTAATAATAATAATAACAATAATAATATGTAATAAATAATAATAATAATAATAATACAGTAATAATAATAATAATAATAATAATAATAATATATATCAATAATAATAATAATATGTAATATGTGTATATATATGTAATATAATAATAATAATATTAATACTAATATATATATATATATATATTCAATAATATATCCCAGGTAGAAGCTCTGTACTCAGAGCTAACACAGAATGTAACCGATGAAAAGACAAAGTTACTGGCAAGTCGCACTGGAGCATTCATTCCCCTGTGTTGCTGTGTTAGCAATGTAGCTTACCAACAACAAATGTGCGTTTATTGTTGAAACGTATTGTTTACATAGAAATCATATAAACATTTGATAAAGGAGTTTGAATTTGATTTCTTCATGCTAAAGTTCAAAACAAGTCGACATTATCGTGTTTGATTAAAAAAATTCTTAACTCAGGGTCCATACAAAATTGAAAGAGCCTATGCTAGACTTTTCTGTTATCTCCCGACGTTTTTGATGATGTGTGGTAGTGTTTACTAGCTAACCTAAAATATCCATATGAAAGTTACTTATCATTTGTCCCATACAGTTGTCACCTTACCTCAGACTAGTGTTAGGCTGCAAACTAATCTCGACTCTGAATCCAGACCGCTCAGAAAGTCTCAACTCCATCTACGGAGCTGCTCCGGACGGAGAGCTCCACTCATGATTCACTTCATAATCGTCCTTTTATATATATATATATATATATATATATATATATATATATATATATATATATATATATATATATATATATATATATATATATATATATATATATATATATATATATATATATATATATATATATAATAATAATAATATATGTATGTGCTTGTATATATAATATATATAATAATATAATATGTAATAATAATATATGTATATAATAATATAATAATAATAATAATAATAACTTATGTATGTAATAATAATAATAATAATAATAATAATAATAATAATATGTAATAATAATATATATATAATAATAATAATAATAATATAATAATAATATATATATAATTATATATATATATAATTTATAATAATATAATATAATATAATAATAATAATAATATAATAATAATAATAATAATAATAATAATAATAATAATAATAATAATATAATAATAATAATAATATATATATAATATATATATATAATAATATATATATGGAAGTTATGTTTATCGGACGTAAATGAAGGACTGTATTTTTGAGGCAACGAAAACAACCCCCCCCCCCACCTTTTTTTTTTTTTTGGCTCAAATTTAAAAATACGAGAAATATCCTATAATTTATATAATTAATTGTTTCATGGCAACCCTTCTATAATTAGCTAATTGCTATTGAGTTTCTCGTCTTTTAAATTGAAAGTGAAGTGTGTTATCGTCCGAATAAGATTAGGCAAGTGAAGAAACAAGATTGAAAATCACGAATGAAAAAAACAAAAAAACAGTTGGGATAGAATAAAATCTTTCTATTAATTTTATTTGACTATCTATATAATAGTATACTATAGAATTACTATAGAAATACTATATAAAAATACTATAGAATTATGGAAAAGAAAACCAGTGAGAAAGTTTCCGAGAGAAAGATAGATGCAGAAAAAAACGAAAGATTCACAAAGCAAAAGATTTACTAAAAAGGTCTATGACCAAATGGACAATAAAGTCTGAGAAATGAAGGATAAGATTGTTCGAGAGTTCCATTCAGAAACCTTACTGCCTTACTTTGAGATGAGTTTAAAAGATTTAAGATATTTTAAAAAACAATTAAAAGAAATATAATAACATTTCAAAACATTTTTCTTCTATCTCTCTCTATTTTAAGACTTACTTTTTGTTTTGTCCTATTTTTATTTCAACTACTTCAACATCTACAAATACTCCTACTTCAGATTCTACTTGTATATATATATATATATATATATATATATATATATATATATATATATATATATCTTCTCTATATATATATATATATATATATATATATATATATACTATATATATATATATATATATAAGTATGTTATTTTGTAATAAATTTGTGTATAACTCAAAATTTGAGCTTTGCAAATTCAAATTTATAACTGGACAAGTCTTGCACTTTGTATTATTTATTGTCCTTAATAATGCCAAAGATATAATTAATAATTATGTACAGTAGACAACTGGATTTAGAAGCCCAGTTAATTATATATATATATATATATATATATATATATATATATATAGCCTTAAATATATATATATATATATTTGTATTTCTAGAGCTAAACAAGTATATAATATCTATATATAATAATATATATATATATATATATAAATATAATATGATGTATAATATATATATATATATATATGTAATAATATATATATATAATAATAACAATATATTTATATATATATATAATAATAATATATGTATATATATTTATATATAATATATATATGTATATATGTATCATGTATATAATATATGTATATGTAATAATAGCAATAATAACAATAATAATAACCAATAATAATAGCCAGCCAATAATATATCTTCAACTCTATGTATCATATAATCTATGTAATAATAATAATAACATAATATATATATATATATATATCATATGACATCTTTGTAATAATAATATATATATATAATATATATATATATATATATATCATATACTTATATACATATATACATATGTATCTAAATATAAAATAATAATATATGTATGTATATGTATATAATAATATATATATATATATAATAATAATATATATATATATATATATATATATATATATATGAAAAATATGAATTATATAATATAATAAATATATATATAATATATAAAGAGTAAATATATGTATATGTATATATATATATATATATAATAATAATATGTATAACTAATATTAATAATAATAATATAATATATATATATATATATATATAATAATATAATAATAACATATAATAATATATATATATGGGTATATTATATATATGTATATGTATATATCATGTATATATATATCATATATATATATATAATATAATATATATATAGTACAGTAATAATATATCTATATGTTTATATATATATGTATGTAACATAATAATAATAATATATAATATAATATATATATATGTATATATAACTCTTAATATATATATATATATATATAATATATATATAAATAATATATATACAGATATATATATATATATGTATATATATGTATATAAATAGCAATAACCAATAATATACTATATATACTCTTTCTTTCTTATAATATAACATATATATATATATATATATATATATATGTTTGATGAAATATATAATAACCATAATTTGTATATATAATAAGAATAATAATTACAATAATATATATATATATATATATATATATATATATAATATATATATAATAAAATATAATAATAATATATATATATGTATATATATATATGTATAATATGTATATATAACATATATATATATATCTATATATCTATATATATAACCATATATATATATATATATATAATGTGTATATATAATAATATATATATATATGTATATATGTATATATAATATATATATATATATATATATATATATATATAATAATATATATGTATATATAAAAATATATAACCATATACATATATGTAGTATATATGTATACTAATATTATATGTAATATGTATATCTTTTTAATATAATAATATATATATATGTAATATATACTCTTTTTATATATATATATATATGTATATAAGAAATAATAATATAATATAATAATATATATATAAAACATATATATAATATATGTATATATATAATAATAATATATGTATATGTAATATGTATATATATGTATATATAACATACAACTCTTCTTCTTATATATATATATATAGGAATAATAATAATATATATATGTATATATTCAGCAATAATATATATATAAATATATATAATAATAATAATAACAATAATATAATAATATATATATATATATATATATATATATATATATATATATTTATATAATATATATATAATAATAATATGTAATATAATATAATAATAATAATAATATATGTATAATAATAATATATATAAATATATATAATATATATATATATCGGTGATTTCTTAAGTGACTTTTTACTACTCCGGTCTCCATATATATATATATATATACATATCATATATATATATACTATATATTATCCATCATCTTATCTATGTATGTGCATATCATATGTATGTAATAATATATATGTAATAACATATGTATATACATATATATATATATATATATATATATATATATATAAATCGATCCATATGTTCTTCGACAAACAAGTATTTATATAATAAATATAACGATTATGTAAATATATAGGATAATATATATATATATATATATATATATATATATATAACTATATAATTCTGCTCTTATATATATATATATATAGAGAGAAGAAGGAAAGAGAAATAAGAAGAGAAGAAGAGAGGTGATTGGAAGAGAAAGGAAGAGAGAGAGGAGAAAGAGAGAGAGAGAGGAAAAAAAGTTGAGTTAT
>JABUQX010058405.1:60000-65000 GCA_015478945.1 Trachelipus rathkii | reverse complement strand
TAGAATAGCTCCGAAAAGAAGAGGCGCCCATTTTGGCCTCTCTGTCAGCGATTTAGTTGCCAGTAACCCCTACATGGAAGGGGGTCCAACAAAGTATGATTTGTTTCATACGAGAGTGGAGCAGCCGAAGAAATTGTTTATATATATATATATATATATATATATATATATATATATATATATATATATATATATATATATATAACATATATATATATATATACTATATATACTATTGCTATGAAATCTTAATATATTAGAAGTGAGGTATCAGATCTATAATAGGAAGGTAAAAAATGTTTTCTCTCAAGGGTTCGAGACCATCGTTTCCTGCGTCTGGAGAATCAGTCCATCGTTTCGACTAATTGTATTTTGTATAATTTTTATTTGTTATGGTCACAATTCGATTAAGACGATGGGCTAGATTCTCAGGATATTACCATAACGTAATATATATATATATATATATATATATATACTATATATATATATATATATATATATATATATATATATATATATATATATATATATATATATGCTGCTAATATATATATATATATATATATATATATGTTGTGTCCCAGAATGAAACTGCCCCACATCTTAAGAGGTTGGGAATACGGTATGCGACACAGGATTCCTCATAATGCTCAGTAACGCTTCGTTACGGAGTTATTAGCGATGAAGTCAACTTAAGAGGTTGGGAATACGGTATGCGACACAGGATTCCTCATAATGCTCAGTAACGCTTCGTTACGGAGTTATTAGCGATGAAGTCAACTTAAGAGGTTGGGAATACGGTATGCGACACAGGATTCCTCATAATGCTCAGTAACGCTTCGTTACGGAGTTATTAGCGATGAAGTCAACTTAAGAGGTTGGGAATACGGTATGCGACACAGGATTCCTCATAATGCTCAGTAACGCTTCGTTACGGAGTTATTAGCGATGAAGTCAACTTAAGAGGTTTGCCCCAGGCAAAGAAAGTCGAACGGGTGTTGGGGGGCCAGGCAACAGTGCTCCCTGACCAATCCATCGTAAAGGGGTAGTTAGTACTAACCACTTCTAAACCCATTTCGATGAAAATGAAGGTAGTTCAAGCTGTCAGGTAGAAAATAGGGGCAGAGAAGATTGTGACCCAGTAATCCCAGCAACACAGTACATTGAAATTCGTGCTGGTAATGGTGGTCTCTGATTACATGAGGATTCTTCTGCACCCACACGTGACTGTTCCTCTGGTTGTGAGTGCCACGTCTACTGAAGATGGCTTCGTCCGTCCACAGCACCGACTCTGGGAAACGTCTGTTCGTATTACACTGCCCGATGAACCATTCACAGAAGTCGCGTCGACGTTCTGCCAGTGGGCAGTAAATGTTGTACACGTTGCAAATGATATGCATGGCGTCCATCCACCGCCAGTGTTCTCCATATTGCTGAACGTGGAGCAGCAAGTTCGGCCGCCGCTCTACGTACACTCGATGACGGGTTTGCGTCAAAATACCGGAAAATGTCATGGGCACGATGGCGGTGGCGAAGTACCGCATAAACTCCATCCGCAATGCCAGCCGGTCTAAATGTCCCAGTATCACATAGTTGCTGATACGTCCTCGTGAAAACAGACCTATGCGGCAACCGTCTCGTTGGATACCGCACGGCATATGCACGCCGCGCCTCACTTGCATTCCCGTCACACAATCCGTACACGTACACAATATCGGCATACTCCCTGTTGGAATACGTGTGGGGCATCGAAAAACGTATGTAATATTATGATACACGAATATTACGACACGACAATATTAAGACAATGTGAGCGGTGGAGACGTCACACTTGTATGTTGGTAAACTAACCCTGCGATAGGTTATCGCTTGACTCATTGCGGAGGTACAATTTCGTTGGTTGTCGTTTACCCACACACTACCTCCATATCTCGCGTCTCGTACGTTAGTTTGCCGGTGTCGCAATATTTAACTTATACAGTTGACTGGTGTGAGCTGTATCTCCGTAACGAAACGTTAACGAGCATACATGTATAGAGTAATATGCTCCTATTTTCCATCAATGTACCCGTATATGAAGTGGCGCCATTTCATTCTGGGACACTATAATATATATATATATATATATATATATATATATATATATATATATATATATATATATATATATATAATATCTAAAAGATATTTCCTATATATATATATATATATAAATATATAAAATATATATATATATATATATATATATATATATATATATATATATATATATATATATATATATATATATATATATATATATATATATATATATATATATATAGTATACTTCTAACAATATATACATATATATATATATATATATATATATATATATATATATAATATATATATATATATATATATATATATATATATATATATATTTATATATATATATATATATAATAACTTTATATATATATATATATATATATATATATATATACATACATATATATATATATATATATATAATATATATATATATATATATATATATATATATATATATAACTATATATAACATATATATATATATATATGTAATAATAATATATATATATATATATATATATATATATATATAACAAATGTTGCAACCTGCAATCAGTTTTCGTAAAGTTAAAAAAAAAAAAAACGTATTTTCACCATGCTATGATTCGATTCTGGACCCTTGCAGATGAGCGTTCATGGGTTTGACCGCTGCGCCACGATGAGCTAAAAGAAGAACTTCTCGTGATGAATGAATAAATTCATTCATCAGTATCGATCAGAATAAGCCGAATTCAGAATATGACCAAAGTCAAACAACGCCAACATGGGCACAACATGATTGTTGCGACAAATTTGCAACAATAAGACGATGAAAAATTTCACTCGCGCCAGGACTCGAACAATCGACAACAACTTCGCCGTTAGACATTCTACAGGAGGCTAAACCACTAGTCCGATCCACCTCCCCAGAAAAAGAAAGCATCTCGGAACAGTTTTCAAATCTCGTGATTCGATATCACAGCTTTGAAACTCGGTACTTATTTAGATCGACAGGAGGGTGGTTGGAACACCTGCTGGGGCTACACGACATTCTGCTGAGGTGCTCCTGGGTTACGGGAGCAACCAACCAAAATCAAGGAACGTCGAAATGGGCACAACGTGATTGTTGCGACAAATTTGCAATAATAAGACGAAGAATAATTTCACTTGCGCCAGGACTCGAACAATCGACAACAGCGTAGGCGTTAGATAATGTAAAGGATTCTCTAGTCAGATTCGCCTCCCCAGAAAACGAAGGAATCTCGGTACAGTTTTCAAGTCTCTTGCTTCGATATCACTGCTTTAAAACTCGGTACTTATTTAAACCCTCAAAATGGTGCTTGGAACCCCTTCTGGAGCTACACAGCATTCTTCTGGGGTGCTTCAGGGTTGCAGGAGTAACCAACTAAAGTCAAGCAACACCAACATGGGTACAACATGCTTGTTGCGATAAATTTGCAATAATAAGACGAAGAAAAAATTCACTCGCTCCAGGACTCGAACCATCGAAAACAGCGTAGGCGTTAGATAATGTAAAGGAGGTTCTAGTCCGATCTGCCTCTCCCGAAAAAGAAGGCATCTCGGAACAGTTTTCAAGTCACCTGCTACGATATCACTGTTTTAAAACTTGGTACTTATTTAGATCCATAGGAGGATGCTTGGAACCCCTATATATATATATATATATATATATATATATATATATATATATATATATATATATATATATATATATATATATATATATATATATATATATATATATATATATATATATATATATATATATATATATATATATATATATATATATATATTTCAGAAAAAAGATTTTTTACTCTGAAAAAAAAAAAAATATTTTCAAATGTTCATTTGTGTTTTTCTAATACTTCATTTTTTTCTCACATGACATCACAAAAAAATAAAAATCATTAAAAAAAAACGAACAGTTTTATTTTTCCTTCAAATTTAGTACCAACCTTACATATAAATCTAAACAGATTGACGTTTATATTAAATGTTTTGGTATAATGTAAGGTGGTGTCAGCAATCATTGACTGTTTTTCCTTCAAAAATTTTGAAAGTACTTTTCAGAGACTGTCTAAAAAAAAATTTAAAAAAATAAATTTTGAAATAAGGTGTCTAAATGAAATTTATAACTACACAAAATTGGAGTATTTTAGTGCAAAAAAACATTGATATATCTTGAAAATCAAAGATTTTGTTGCCCTTTTTGTGGAAAATCAAAAATTCCTCCCTCCTCCCTCCCCAATAAAAAAACAACTTTTTTTTCCTTTTTTTTCCATAAAATTAACGATACCAAAGTTATTCAAAAAAAAAAAAACATTTCTTTGGTTTGAAGGAAATGGAATTTTGGGATAAAGTCTCCCCTTAAATTTGATTTATGTACCTAAAATTTGCAATTATGAATGGAGACGTCATGTACAATTATTTTTAATTAAGCAAATACCATAGAGGGGTATTCATGATTATGTACCTAAAGTTTGTAATTATGAATGTAGGCGATGTACCCTTTTTTTTTAATTAATCAATACCATAGAGTGGGATACATGACACCGCGAAGGCACTGCCGACCGCACGCGGGCTACAAAAAAATAAATAAATAAAAAACACGCATGTGGCACCAAGAGAGCTTTTAACACTTTATTCGATTACGTAGATTTTAAAAATATTGGCTTCAGCTTAACTGGAAGCGGATAATCGTAATGAGCCATATATATATATCATATATATATATATATATATATATATATATATATATATATATATATATATATATATATATATATATATATATATATATATATATATATAATATATTTATATAATATATAATATATATATAAAAATGTATATATTTAGATATAAATATATATATATATATATATATAATATACTTA
>JABUQX010058405.1:17500-52500 GCA_015478945.1 Trachelipus rathkii | reverse complement strand
AAATAGACTTTTACAGATAAATATCTGTGAAAGAGGTCCCCTGCCAATGAAAAGAAAAGGAAATTGAGGTATGCAATTTATGCAGGAGGATTTGAATATGTGGGTTCTAGTCCAGGGTAAATGGAAGAGGTTGATTTTGGTTCGGGTATAGGTGCACGTTGGACCACGGTATATTGAACACTAGGGGCTGCAGAAGGAGCTGCAGGGGGTACAGGAGTAGGGCGAAGTTTAAAATAAACCAAACAGATTCCTAAGATGCTTAGTATGGTCGCAAAAATGGAGAATCCGGATATCGAAAAAGAATGGATATTTAAGCTTTTCTGAGTTTGTAAAGTTCGATTTATGGTGTCAAGAGACTCATCCCAATGGGGATGTAATGGTTTTAATTTTAATTTGGAAGTCAGAGAAGTAATATTTGGGATAAAATTTTGACGATCAAGTGGATATTCAGGAAGTTGAGAATCTTTGTTAATCCAACTTGTCTGCACGGAAGAATGGGAAGGGTACTTGAAGGTGTATTTGTCTGAAACAAATGTGCATTTTAATTCTTGATATATTAGGTTAATACTTTAAAAAAATTTTATATATCTGTTAAAGTATTAGTATTTTGATATTTTGTTTTCTAATTTCAGAACGAAGATCGTTCGTTATTACCAAGTTAAAGAAGATCCAATTTCTCAAACATTTTGTGTGTGAAGATAGGGGAGAAGAAAAGTTTTATGAGAAAAGGGTTGTATATTGGATTAATAAGCAAATAAAATTTGAAATTTTAGTGATCTTACCATTAATTTGTTATAAACTTTTTTAATATTCTTAAATGAAAATGTGTTTACAGTTTCATAATTTTACATGTTAGAAATGTTTTTCTAATATGTTTTGTTATTTATACATTGATGTAAATAAATGTAAAATAGCCGGCCCGTGGCACTTTAAAAAGAAAATTTTAACAATCTAAAAGTAGGTGTGAAGAGGTACAGATGTTCCTGTGTGAGGAAGGAAAAAGAGAAGGATAAATAGATGGTATAAATGAATCTGTGTGATGTGAGGTCGTGTTGATGTGATAGTTAGTTGTGTGGTGGAATGTATTTTGTTTCAGTGATATGTATGTTAAATAAGGAGGTATTTTTGTGGTTAATGTCCTTGTGTTGAGAGTGAAAGGTATTGAGAAATGCAATGAATGTGGTTTTAAAAGGAGTATGTTTGTGTACGTTACTTTAAGTGTGTTCAACATCATAATGTGAGTGTTCTTTTGAGTTTATACCCATATGAAAATGAGGTGGGTATGTAATGTTTCAGTCTTAACGGTGTGACGATTTTTGACATTATTTAAGAGTGTGGAAGTTTCTGTTGTGAGAGAAATGTGAATGCAAATTTTTAGTGTAGAATGTGTGGAAAAGATATGATTAGTGAAGAGGATGGATGGAAAGTTTTGTTCTTTCGAGAAAAAGAAGGAAGAATCTGAATGCGAAATGCACATAGGTGCGGTTTAAGTATCAATTAGGAAGGGCGGAGAAGTGAGAAATTTGAGAAAAAAAACTTGACAAGCGTGTCGTGTGAAAATATGCGGCATGATTTAGTATGTGAAATGGAGAATTAAGAAACAACTCGTGGAGAAGTAGGAGGAAGGGGATCAACATATGATCATTAAAGAAAACAGGTGGGGTGGGCGATCACCATAGAGAGCGTGAAAGTGGTTTCCTGAGAATGAGGTTATCATATAGGAAACGCGTTATTATGTAACGAAATAGGCTCAGATTTCAAAGAAAATTTCAAAGGAGGAGAAGACGTGAAAGCTTTAATGAATGTGGAGAAAGACTCAGTGTTATATGGGACCTTAAACGCTAAATCTTGAGCTTTACTTCGTGAATGTGATAAACATTGTTCTTTAATGCGAACTGGAGGAAAATAACGAGCATGCTGAAGGGTAGAAAGAGTTTTCCCATTAACATTTGGCAGAGGTAAGAAAAATTGAATCCCTGGAGAACTACTAAAAGGTGAGGCGGTGTTATGAGCATGGTTACTATTCCATCTAAAAGCGTTTGTGTTACTATCTATCTTATTGGGGAATAGAGCCTTGGCATGTGCTTTGCCATTTCCATTTTCTACAATATGAACACTACCTAAATTTAAGTTCCCGCTATGGGAATGCGCGTTGCCAATGTCTAAATCATCTATATTAATGCAAACTTCAGGTTTGCTGATAGTGTGAGGAGAAGAGTCTCCTATAAGTTTCCCATTTAATAAATATTCCTGAGAACGCATGCTACTTTCAGGACAAACCCTAGCTAATGTTGAACTGATATTTGCGATACCATTTCCAGTCTCAGTCATGCTAACCGTATTGTTAGGTATAAGAGAATTTTCTACCCCGTGAAAAACATGCTGGAAATTTGTGTTAAAATTTCTATCGAAGCGTACATTATGAGCTAAAATATTAGAGTGTTTTGGAGTATTAACATTATATTCGTCATGCAAAAAGCTTTTAACCCCATTTGAATTTATATTATTAAGAGAAATAGGTTTAGCGCATGCATAGAGCTATCTTTGACAAGTGTGTCAGCTGGCGAGCTGCGAACATTGCGAGTCCCACTGGGGGGATGAGCGTAAGGTGTGGGGGTGTCCCTGGATTTCTGGAGTAAAGAAGGTTTTCTCCAGTTATTTACTAGATCTTCTCTATTAGCGAAATGAAAGAAAGATTTGTGGGCCCCCTGTGTCTGAATTTCTTTAGAAGGAATTTTACCACCGCGGAAGCGAGAATTTTGTGGAGAGTGTCTATAAGGAGAAAAACATTGAAAATGCCCATCTTGGGTCAAATGTTGCGGATTTTTCCGGCGATAACAAGTGTGTGGAGTTGCAAAAGGTTTGCGAGGAAAGGAGGAGGGAGTGTGATGTCCCCTATGTGTAGGGTTTCGAAACCGATCGTTTGTCAGCTCCTCAAAAAATCGTTGCCGCAAAGTTGAATGTGCAACGTTGTTATTGACATTAGAGGTTTTCATTTGGTCATTTGTGTTGACCGGAGAAATCGCATTACCAGGTAAATGTTGAGAAGTAGGTAATATTGCTTCATTAAAATTGATAAAAGATTCAGAAATATTAACAAGAGAATGAGGGTTAGTGCCCTTCGATACCTTTTGATCAATGAGATAGGAGGCTTTTAAAGATTGCAAATCATGTTGAGAGAAAGGCGTTAATTTGGGAGATAGACCTAAAGTACTAATTAAATATTCAAAAGAAGGAGAGTTATTAAAACAAGAGTTAGAAACAAGTGAAGTATGCGGAGAGGTAGAAAAAATATTTCCTATTAAATTATTCCTATATAAAACATAATCAATAGTTTCTTCATACAATTTAGTATTATTTTTAGCGTATAATATATTACTGTTTCTAGTGTGTGCGTAAGCGTTCCTTCTACTTATTTCGTTATATTTCTTAACTATTCTTTTCTGTCTGTAAATATTGAAAGTGTGGCTTTCACCCTCATTCCTATGCTTTATATCTACAAGCGTCTCAATATTTGCCATATGTCCCACTGGACCTTCTGGCATATCCAAGTGTCTGCTCTGACCTGTTCATCATATGCTAAGCTCATTCTATTACTGGGCAAGTGCTCTATAGCCGCGAGAGCCATCTGCTTTCCAAAAGTGTTTGCAGAACAGTCACTACTACTTTCAGTGCTATCAAATAGGCTACCAGGCTCAATATCCACACTATCTTCTATAGCTAAATCGTGTGGCCTATCATAAGAAAAACAATTTATACTCCTACCTTCCAAATTTCTAACATCTGCAAACTCCATATTTAAAGTAGTATGCGACTCAACCTCAAATCCAACATCACCATTGAAAACTTCACCATCGTTACCATCTTCAATTTCATCTGCGCTTGAGCTTTTAACACCAACTTGGAACTGCTTTAAATACACCTCGCTCTTGGAGTTGACTGTTGCCACACTGCGGCCTACCTCGTCAATATCTGTGCTTCGCGAATCTGTTTCAGAGTCATCATTAATCTGTAAAGTTTTAATAAAAGAATGGGGAGATAAAGGAGTTTTGGTAAGAGAAGAATTCATATTACACCTTTCCAATCGAAAATGTGGAATATGGTTTTGCATTTGATTAATACCCTGCGACATTTCTACTGCTACTTTATTTTCGAGAGTAAATTGTGCTGCCTCTGGAAAATGTGAAAGCTTTATAGGAGTGGTCATGTCTACTTTTCTATCTTCGGGCTTAAAAAGTATCTCATCAATATCTGACTCGGCGGAGCCATTAAAACCTAACGCTGAAAAATTTATATCCATGTGACTGCTGAGGCATGCATGAGAGTTAGTATTAAATTTAAAAGTATTAGTAACATTAAATAAAGACTTATTCCTGGACCTATCCAAATTAACATTAGGAAAATTTACCTTGCTGTTGGAATCAAAATGTGTTGAGAGAGTGTGTACATTCGCGACAAATTTCTCATTATTACAAATATTTGTTTGTGTAATGGTGTTTTTATCATTAATAGGTGTGAGACATTGTGGATTAATATTATTTTTACATAAAGAAGTTTTAAAATTTGAGCATTCTGATGGAAATACAACATCATCAGTAGCTTTTCTAAACATGCAAGAGAATTGGTTAGCGGCGTGAGAGACATTCATAGCTGCCGCTAACGAACCATGGGCGATGGTTTCGACATCGATTTCATTCATAGCTGTGTGAGAAGTCCCGTGAGAGGAGGCTTCGGAAGGAATCTTTAAATTTTTCCTATCAAAAACTGTATGTGAAATATTGTCTAAAGCCCTATCATTGTATGAGTTAACATAAGCAAAAGTTTTCATATCATTATTAGGTACAAGCTTTTCCTCAACCCAATTATGCGAAGCTTTATTTAGAACATCCATTTGAGCTGTGGGGCTCGTGCTAGCATGTTGATATCGGCTATCAATATCTGTAACGAAAACATTTAAATAAAGAGGAGCCTGGAGGTGAGGCGATTGAGAGGTTTGCTTCCTGCCGTGGATTACATTCATAGCATTGCTCAAAATGCCATGAGAGTTTAAACATGAGTCCGTGGAAACATAAGAACATTTATTAAGTTCCACTGAAATAGTATTGGGCGGAAAAATCCTCTTTGCCCGTGTACATAAATTACCCTTTTTGAAGAAAACAACACGAAATCTGTTTATAGGAGGAGCATTGAAATCAATTTTATATTCGTTAACAGGTTTCGTGTCAGAAGGATTATTCAAAGAAGCTGTGTTAAACAAAATTTGAGACTCTACCTGTTTATTTCCCTTGAACAAACCCCTGTGAGTGATGGCTGGTCTGATTACCATAACATCCATCTGTGGCTCGATGCTGCCGAGAGAAGTCGAGCTACCATTTCCATGAAGAGGATATTTTCCAAATTTTCGAGTCTGGAGAAGAGGCGGTGTACCATTGAGATAGTACATTTCCAATGCGTCGTTTGCTGGAGTACTTATTTCACAGGATGAGGAGAGATTGTGCTGGAGAGAGACAGTTGTGGACTGGTCCTGCCCTCGCGACGTAGAACTGACTTCTTGTGGCGCTCCCCAATTATCCTGTGGATGACTTTGAGAAGAAAAATGAGTAAAGGAAAATCCGGCATCCCGGTAATGTCTCCAATTTGGCACATTATTGACCCTTGCGCGGTCAAAGGAATTAAGTTTGTAAATATTTCCTCTCATCATTTAATATTTAATATATTATATAGAAACAACTTTGTATGCGGAGCATTTGTTTTTCAAATAATGACTTGTGAAATATATCATTTAGAAAAGAAAAACCTTAAATATTATATAACCCCTTTAAATTGAAAGTGACTTTAAAATGTTATATAAATTTCTGAGAGAGTGGGGTAAACAATATTCCAAATTCAGATATATCAAAAAATAAAACAGCGAAAAAACAATATGGTACCGTAAGTTAAAAAAAATCCTCAGTGTAGTGAAATCTGGCACCTGTGTTGGAGAGAGTGCTCCGTGTTTCTTATTCCATCAATTTGAGTCGCTTGCACACAGCGATATACTCTTCTGCTTTGAGACTTCAGCTTCAACAAAGGTCGGCACTTTCGCCCACAAAAAAGTTACAACATCAACTTCTAGAGGGCGATATTCAAAGGTTTAGGCCAAGTATAATGAAAGGCGCTATCTGCTGCTTCACTTTAATGTACAGGTAAATAATTTCAATACATAAATTTTGATACTAGTTCCAATATAAATCGCGATGATAGGTGCCTAAAAAGACATAAAAAGGAATTAAAAACAAATCAAAACAAATAGGAGCAGGTATAAGAATTTAACATTATTCATTATATAAGATAATTATTGTATAAAGACTTTTAAAATAATTTTTCTTTAAAAAAAATCTCTGACAAAAATTCAAGTTAAAAATTTATAATATTAAATTTCAAAAAAAATAAATCTTAAAACAAACTTGAAATAAAAGGAATTGAAAAATTATGACTATTAACATGAATAAATGAAATCAAAAATAAAACAAAAATTAAAAATATATATAGCTTCTTGGTCCGATAAAAATTTATACAAAGAGTTTGATGAAACAAAAAAATGGAGCCAAGATAATATTTAAACTTTAAATATATAAAAATTCTAAGTTGAGAATTTTATTTGTGGCTGAAGTGTTATGTATGTTGTGTCATTTTAGTAAATGTAAAAATCCAATAGCAAGTACGATATTTAATCCTTAAACAAAAGCGGGCGAGGTGCTTGATAAAAAAAAAATGGGAGAAAAAAACGAAGTATTTCTCGGGGCACTAAAAGATTGTTTAAAGGGGCGCAACGATTATATAAACTATGAAACTATAACACTAAATAAAATATACGAGCGAAGTCCAAGATCGAGTGCAATAATTAATTTTTCCATTAGTAATTTTATTGTTATTAATATTATTATTATTATCATGGTCATTATTATCACTATTATTTTCACGGTCGTTCTTCTTCTTATTATTATTATTATTATTTTTATTAATATAGTTGTTATAATAATTTCCATCATTATTATTATTATTGTTATTATTATTATTATTATTATTATTTTGAATATTATTATTATTATTATTATTATTATTATTATTATTATTATTATTATTATTATTTTGAATATTATTATTATTATTATTATTATTATTATTATTATTATTATTATTATTAAGGGCCTCACTCTTGAGACTCTAAGGGAAATATCACGCACCAAAGATAAAAAAAAGAAAAGCCAGGAAATATTCACCAAAAACTTTACATTAAAAGTTTAGATACAAATGGAAAGGATGGAGCCCGATAAGACTATCACAAAGGGGAAGAAAATACATATAAATTAACATAAGAGCAGAGTGAAAATTAGTGGGTCCCTACTAAAGGGAGGTAGGTGCAAAAATATAAAAGTAATTAAGTGGTAAAAAAAATCGTGCATGAATTTATTCACTTTGAAAATAACGCTCGTGAGAAAGTTTATCTAAAGTGCTGGGGGAAACGCAAGAAGAAAAATATTAAAAAAAATTAGTTTGGTTAATCGTTGTCTAGTTCCTGTAGTAACGGAAAACTTATAAACCAAATCTCACTGTGTCTTTAAAATTAAATAAAGAAAATAAAACTTTAAAAATTCTAAAAAAATAAAAAGGGAATTTGAAAAAAATCAAATATTCCAACGAAGTATTTTTGTGGACGAAATTTCTATAATACCAAACTGTTAAACTAAAATATTTACGACCGAAATGTAAAAGTCGGGTGGAAGAAAAAAATGTATAATATCAAATATAGACTTACCAGAAAATTCACTACGAGGAAACCGATTTTATAAAACAACTTATCGGTACCATTTCTTAAGAAATAATGATTTTGGGAAATCTAAAGGAATTACTTTTGGGGTCGAGGAGGACGCGGGAGAGGGGGAAGGGATTTGAACTTCAGATTTTGTATCAGAGTTTATGAAAATAAAAATAAGATAGTCTAGAGCAAATAACAAAATTTAATAAAATGCGAACTTTGGAAGTGTGATAAACGATTTTTGAGCTTACGTGAGAAAAAAATAAATATAGAAGAAAGAAAATAGTGATATACAATTTATCTGAAAGTCTTCGGATTGAAGATAAACTGATAATGAAAAGGAGAAATAGATATCTCAAATTTCCCTTTTCATATAATCTTTAACAAATAAATTCATTGTTAAAGAGTTCCCCCTGCATATATATATATATATATGAGTAGTATATATATATATATATATATATATAGTATATATATATATATATATATATATATATATATATATATATATGACCAAACAATCTTAACCGTCTTTGATTTATTCTGCTATTTAAGTTGTGGTCCTATCACGTAAGTGTCTAATAATGCTCATTCCCTTATTTTATTATATATATATATTATATATATATATATATATATATAAATTTCTTTATATATATATATATATATAAAATATATATATATATATATATATATATATATATATATATATATATATATATATATATATATATATATATATATATATATAATTGACCTTGCCCTGGAGCAGACCAGTCACCACCAACTCATGCAATAAATATAGATTCAAATCAGATAATGTCACCTCCCCCCACTTTGACCAGATGTTATAATTCCCATGACACAATAGAGCACCTCCTTCTGAGGTGCTCAACTCGACGCCCCCGCGCCGATTTCATATCCTCATTTCTCGGGACCTGTGGAAACGCCCAGAGTGGGCAGCCGGCTTCCTAGGCAGTGTGGCCCCCCTCCAATTAAGGTGGGCCAGGGACAAGTAAGTAAGTATATATATATTTATATATATATATATATATAGTATATATAGTAGAGAGTAGTATATATATATATATATATATATATATATATATATATATATATATATATATATATATATATATATATATATATATATATATATATATATATATATATATATATATATATATATATATGTTATATATATATATATAGTATATATATATATATATATATATATATATATATATATATATATAGATGGCCATATTCATGTTGCTGCTTGGAAACCTGACATTGTTAAGTGCTGGGAAATTGAACTAGGATATTTTGAAAGGGAGAGAATAGCAACGAAAAGATGGTTCAATATTTGGTGGGATTAGTATCAATGGGAACTCGAAAGCTTAAAGTAAGAGTTATTTCTTCAAATTTCTTTGTCCAACATCTTTAAATGGAGAGGAGAACAAAGGTTATTGTTCAGTTTTTTCAAATGCTTTATATATATAATATATATATATATATATTATTATATATATATATATATATATATATATATATATATATATATATATATATATATATATATATATATATATATATATATATATATATATATATTTATATATATATATATATATATATATATATATATATATATATATATATATATATATATATATATATATATATATATATATATATATATTCTCTTTTTACTAATGTGTTAGTAGTGAGGAAAAGTTCTGTAATGGTAACCATTACTTGTTAATTTTTTGTTTTGTTTTTTATAGGCTATCAAGCGCATAATGTTAAAGTGACACATGCAGTATGCTAATATGAAGATCCAAAAAAGTCTTCTGCTCTTCCTAGAGTTTGGATAAAGATGAAATATTGAGTTCTCACAAGAAAGCCCTTGACCAACAACCCAAGCACAAACTAATGGAATTAAGGTTTGAAATTATTTTTTTTATAATTTTTTTTTTATTCTATGACCTCATATTAGGATTGAGATGTGTAACATACACCGGAAACAATAGTTAACTAGAAGAATATTGCCTAAGTAGAATGGAAAGTCTCCCACCCACCCTATACCCTCCCCTCAGACCCTTAATTGCCAACCTGTCGCAGCCAAATATCCACCCTAGGGTTTCACAACAGCGACAGATTCCCACTGTGGTAACACGTCAATGTAAGTGTTCATCTCATAGGCCAGGCCGCCTCAGAAAACGAATCCATTCACTCCTATTATGCACCTTTCTTCTCGCCTCTGCCAAACTCTTTTTCCTTTCTTCAGACACTCCTTTACTGAGTCAATCTGCTTTTTGTATCTCACCCTGTCGATCCCAGCACACTGCACCACTTATACATCCGGTTAACCAACCGACTATCATCCATCTTTTTCATATGACCAAACCATCTTAATTCAGTCACATTTATTCTCTCATTCACACCTTTTTTCACATCACTCAGCTCCTTAACACATTCGTTTCTCATTTTATCAGTTCTTCTCACACCTAACACGCACCTAAGATTATCCATCTGAACAAACTGCGCTTTAGATCTATATCTCTTATTCCACACCATAGTTTACTACTATACATTAACACCAGTAAAAAACACCCTAATGCAAAACCGTAGGTCGCTCAGGACTTAGCCCCTTTGCATTCACCAAGGATAAAATTGCATCAGCCACCTTCCTACCATTCAAAACTTTCATATAATGCTCTGAATCATCTGTTCCCTTTTTATCCAACTTATAGCCTAAATATTTAAACTAAGATTCTTGTTCCAATTACTCAGCATCTTGCATAATTTTACAATGCGGACTTTCTTCACCCACCACCGTCACCTAACTCTTATCTGCATTTACTTTCAAACCCCTCCTTTTAGACATTTTGACAAACCCCTCCACCAATCCTCTCAAATTTTCTTCAGATTCGATACACAAAATCAAAGCGGGGCACTCTTCACTCTCTTCCATTCTTCTAACACACTCCCCTGCATCTCCTACCTTTTAATTCTTCATTTACAAATTAACTAGCCATGGAGGCGTAACACATCCCTGCTTATTTCACTGAATATTTAACCATTCACTCTCCACCCTATTTACTCTTACGCACGCTTCACTATCGACGTACATACTTTTGATTCCATTCAGAAACCTACCACTAACACCATATATCACTATCACCTGCCACAGAGCTTCCCGATTAATCCTGTCATACGCCCCTATATAATCTTTTCATACGCTTGTTGAAAGTCTATAAAATCTTAAGACTAATTTGTTCTCTCTCATTTGCTTCAATGTAAAATTTTGATCTTCACATCCTCTATCACTTCTGAATTCACACTGTTCTTCAACAATCAGACCCTTTCTCACTTGACACACTTTTTTAACCAAAATAACAGCACATATCTTCCCTACAGCACTTAATAAAGTAATTCCCTATTGTTTCTACAGTTCCCCTTATCCCCCCCCTACCCTTATATTAGGGTACTATCACAGCTCTCCTCTAGTACTTCTGAACTACACCCTCCCCAAAAGCATTGTTACACATCTTCTATATTCAGTTAATCACAATCTCGCCTCCATTCTTTTCGATGAATATTCGTCGAGTAATTCCATCTATGGTTGCGTGATGTAGGAGTGGCGGGGCTGGTCAACTTTTCATTATCCTACTAGTTACCTCCTTTGTTACTAATTAGCCTCCATTCCCCAAATGCCTGCAGCTGATCTAGCATTAACAACCACGATTCACCCCTTCTTACTTGCCAATGAGTATCAGATGTTGTGAGTGTGCCCCTCCACACACTCCTTATGTCCATTTCATCAGCTCGCGAAAACCACTATCTCTATTCAGTTATTTCTATGAAAATTCCCTTTACTCTCTTTCTTCACCTTCCGTACTTCCTCTCCAGAACAACTTTCTAATTCTTCTTGTAAGTCACATTCATTTCTCCATCCAAACTATTCGTTTACATCTGGGTCTTTTCGCTGCGTAGAGAATAGGTGAATAATTGATTATTAAAGCTGTTAGTCTTCGCTGTGTGGTTGCGGCTCGTTAGTATATTGCCAGACACTTTTCTTCTAAGCCTCGATGCATTTGCTGTTAGGACATGGTCAGACGTGGCCTCTCCCTTTTTTTTTTTTCGCTTGGTTGAACCGCTTGCAGTCGCACCTCTGCATTCCACGGCTCCCTATTGCATTCCTTGTGCTGTGGCCGGTATTTTAGCAGCACGCCACATACTTCAGCCGGAACTAGCTAAAGAACGCTGTCGCTTCATTTGCTCAGATTTGTTCAGTTCCTCTTTCTTACATTCAAGCGTGATTTAATTTGCAGCAATATAGCTCGAATTTGAGAATATATTTAGGTGCTTGTTAGACTTAATTTTGATTTGGGAGTTAGAGATTATTGAGACTACTTTGAAGAGCGTTACTACTATGGTGGAGCTTGTACATGTCATTTATATCATTTCAGTCCTACTGTGCCGCAGGGCAATGAGAGAGTTTTGTTTTGATCATAGCTTGCAAGGGTGCTGGGAACCCTCTTTTTTCATCCTTTTTCTCTTCCATGTACAGGTTGTAGACGTTAAAGGAATACTTCTCTGCAGCTAACACAACCCATTGCGTCATGGGGGATATGGTTTTTAAGAATATAGCAATTAGTATATTATTAATATTAGATAGAATGATGTACAGTAATATTAGGCATAATGCGGTAGATAACGATAATGGTAGATAGTGATGCGGAACGATAGATAGTTGCATGATGAACGGAGTCAAGTGAATATGAATAGTAATAATAATAATAATAATGAATAACGATAAAATCATAAAAAATAAGTCAAGTAATAGGATGAATAATAATATATATAATTATAATAGTGAATAATGAATAATTAGGTGAAGATATGATATTGGAATGATACGATGAAAAGTTGAATGAATAGGTGAGTAAAATGATAGGTGGGAATTTTGAGTGTGAAGATAGTTGTATATAGTAATACACTCACATTCATCAGCTTACGAAAGCACATCCCCCATTCATTATCTGCTAAGCAGATTCTCCCCTTTGACTAATTCTAACCTTCGGCTTCCTTCCAGACACGAGCTTCCGTATTCCCTTGTAATCCCATTTCAGCCTCCTTCCAAACTGTTTTTCATTACCTTTTTTTTTCCGTACGGTATGGCGATCTTCAGCTGTTCCTTTTTTCCGTATTTAGTATAAGTCCAAACCATCTTTCTTTTTGAAACTTCATCACATTGGCTTTTAGTACATTACAACCACAATTTTTTTTTACTAAGCCGTCTGTGCTAAGCCTTGGGGCAATTCGCCCGACGTTCATATAACATTCTACTTCCTACTTTAGGCACAGGGACCACAGTACTTCTTTTGCACTGGTAACAACCGCTTCCTTCATTTGCTTCCAAATTTTTCCAGTTTCATCTTGTTCCCATTCAACTGTTTTACTTGCAAGCGCTCTTAAAAACTTATCCTTATTACCTTGTTCACTTACTTTCTCACTCTTATTCTACTCATCTTCTTCCTTATCACCTTCTTCTCCATCCAAGCCCTCACTAACTTAATTCTACATGGAAAACAAACATGAATGTGATCAGAATATCCATTTCCTGAACCCTCTCACTGATTTAACATACCTGACACACTTACCTCAACATTCCTTCTTCTTTTACCAACAACTAATCATCATACTTCACTCGATGACATATCTTACCTACATAAACTCTAGTATACTAATGAAATATTCTTGTGAAAGAAAGTTATATATATATATTATATATATCTATTATTATTATATATATATATATAATATATTATATATTATATATATAATATATATATATATTTTAATTTTAAAATTTATTTTAATTATATATATAATCTATATACTCCTTTTGTATTTATATACCGTTATATATATATACTATACTATATATGATAGTATATATATATATATAGATTATATATATATATTATTATATATATATTTTATAGTATATATTTAATTTATAATTATATATATATTATTATTATAGTAGTATATATATATATATATATTATGATATATATACAATATACTTATTATATATTATATTATTAGCTAATATTACTTTGATTATTAATTTTATTATTTATTATTATTATATATATATTATATCATTATTATTTAATCGACTTATTATTATTATATTATATTGATTATTTTATTATTATTATTATTATTATTATTATTATTATTATCTATTATTATTATTGTTCACCTCTCTTTCCCCAAGACTGGGGGTCAGGTGCGTGACATGCACCGGAACGGAAATAGAAGAATATTACAAAATCGAAAAGAAAGCCCAGCCTTACCGCCCCCTTCTATTACAAGTTAGTGAAACTCATTCGCAGTCAGAATCCAGCCACCTTTAAGGGGGGAGGGAGGGGAGCTTTTTTTTTTATCCAAAAACGGGACCGCGACCCGACCTCGAGATATGGCATATTGCGTCCAGTTGTTGTGTTCTCCAATTGCCGAGATGGAGGCCCTTTCAACCATACCCTCACAAAAAACGCCATTCGCTCATATTATGACCTATTCTTCTCGCCTCTTCAAAACTCACATTTCTCTCCTCAGACATTCCCTTTACTGACTCAATCCCACTTTTTCTTCGGTGAACCTCTCACTGTGGTCAATTCCCAGCACAGTCACCACATATACATCCGCTCAACAACCGACGTGATCATTCTCCTGTCCAACAGATGACGCAAACCCATCTCAAATGTTGTACTTCATTTTTTTCTCTCTATACGCCCTTTTTTTTTCACCACCACACAACCTCTCTAATACGTTCAAGGTATTCATTTTACTTAATTTTTTTTCACACCTGAACCGCTATGCCCTTTTAAGATTCTTAGGTTTTCAAGATTCTGAACACACTTGAACTTTAGATCCTGATACCCTCTTACCGACCAATGTCTCACTACCATACATGTACATGTAACACAGCGTAACGACCATCCCTCATGTAAAGACTGTCATAGCGCCACTAAGATTTTACTCCACTTTACAATCCCACCAAACGATTTAATCCAGCCACCCTTCCTGCCATTCACAACCTTCCTACTTCACTCTGCATCATCCATACTTTCCTCTTCATCCAACATAGTATCCTAAATATTTAAACTCAGACAGCTGTTCCAGCTGTTCATCATCTAACATAATTTCACACCGAGAGACTGTCTTCACCAAACCATAACCTTAACCTGTTATCTACGTTACTTTCAAAACCCCTCCTACACACCCTGCTCAACCTTCTCTACCAATCCTCTCAGATACACTCTTTCAAAAACCAAACGATCCGATATAATAGGTATGGGCACATTCACTTCACTCCACATTCTCCTTCCGTTGTCTAACACATTTCTGCCACCCCATTCTCTAATTTCTTTCGATAACCCCATTCCATATAAAATCTGAATAACCAAGGAGGACATAACACATGCCCAGCCTCCCTCACTCCGCTATTAAATTTAAACCAATCACTTTTGACACCATTTATCTACACACGCTTCACTTCGTACATAACATACCTTGTTACTTTCCAATCAAGAAGCTGCCACACCAACACCAAATATCACTAACACCTGCCATTAAGCAGCTTCGCTATTAATCCTATCAACGCCTGTTGCAAATTTATTTACGTCTTCCTCATTTTCTCCATCATTATCTTCAAATGTAAGGATTTGACTCCCACACATCATCTAGCCACTCCTAACGCACCTTGTGTACCAATCAGTCTTCAGATCACTCGACACTCTTTCACCCAAAATACCAGCATATATCTCCCTACAACAACTTAATAACTAATTCCCTATAATTATTCATACAGTTCCCCTTATCATCCCTTACCCTTATATAAGGTACTATTACTGCTCTCCTCACAACCTTGGAATTATACCCTCCAGTAAAAGCTTATTATTACAACTTCAAAATCCAATCAATCACCATCTGCCTCCTTCTTGATACATTCACCAGTAATTTGCATCAATTTACCTGCAGATTTAGCATTCGTCAACTTCCTCACTCTACCCATTACCTCCTCCTTGCTAAAAACCTCATCCCCAATACCTATTCCTTCTTGCACCATCAAACCCATTCACATTCACTATCACCTCTTCCTTACGTCTAATATGATACAGATTTTCGAAGGGTTCTTTCACACACTCTCACTCCATTTCATAGTTACACAAAGCACAATCCTATTAAAGTTATTCTAAGGCATGTTCCCCTGATTCTCACATCAACCTTTCGGCGCTTCCATTCCAGAACGAGCCTTTCTATTCCCTATGTAGTCCCATTCATCTGCTTCCCAACTGTCATGATTACCTTCTCTCTTTTTCCTACGTATGCAACCTTTTAGTATTTCTTTTTTCGACAGCATCATACACTTTTAGTAGATTTCTAGCTTCCACAGTTTTAGCAGTTTTAACAGCTTGAACATATTCTCAAATTTCTCAGTTTCCTATTTTCCTATATATAGATATATATATACTATATATTATATAATATTATTATAAGTATATCACAATATAATAGTTATTATATCATTTAACAGCTTGCATTATATATATATATATATATATTTGGATTAGAAGGAAGAATCTGTTAGTAAGCCTCAACAAAAATTTGTGTTACAACTCTACCAACTTCAAGATAAAGTTAGAAACATTTTTCAGTTCTTTGTTCAATCTTCTTTAGAGAAATCCAATTCTACTACTACAGTTAAGGTAAGAAAGAAAACTTGTAGTTCTTTTAATGGATAATAGATTTAAATTTTATTTGCAGTTGTTTTGTTTATTTCGGTTGCATTTCTATTCTTATCTTTTACAGGAATGGGTCTATCAAGCAGAGTGGGCGACCACATCTTCCATTGTAGCAATAAATACTACTTCACATAATTTGTTTGCAAGTCCTTCTCCTGTTCCATTTTTAATTACAGTCGCTTCGTCAGATGATAGCATTTACGTAATCAACAAGGATACTATGCAACAGGTACAGCAAGTATTTAATTATTCATTACTCAGAATTTTTTTTTTTTAAAGTTAAAATATGCTACATTTATTGAGGCTTAACAGGGATGCGGAGTCTGTTGTTTGTCTTGACTCTCGACTCATTGCAGAAATATTTTCTAGCTTATAATAACCGAAAAATTAAAAAATTTAATTCTAAATTAATAATATAATAATAATAATAATAATAATAATAATAATAATAATAATAATAATAATAAAAATAATAATAATAATAATAATAATAATATTAATAATAATAATAAAGAATTTAGGCTTTAAATATTCTTTCTTTTCTTTCATTATCCTCTCCTTGATTTCTTTGTGTCTTTCTCCCACTAAGATGTGGGTAGAGGTCTAGTAAACATGCACCGGAGTAGGTAGTTAAGTGAGAGCATGACGTAATTCGAAAGAAAAGTTCCCGTACCATCCCTTCCATACCCTTAAGTGAGAGGTTGTGGCTGTAAAAAAAATTTATCCTAGGTAGGGCTTCACCAACTCTGGAACATACCTCACTGTTGTATTTTATGAATGTTCGGTTCGTCCCTGGGCCAAGCACACAACTATGCTCCCTCTGCCAAACTCTCATTCCTTTCCTTCAGACATTCCTTTATTGACTCAATCCACTTTTTCTTCGGTCTCCAGCCGATCGATTCCAGCACCACGATCACTATACATCCGCTTCAACACACATATATACATCACTATACATCGCTTCAAACAAACCGACTATCATCTACCCTTTCCATACGACAAACCATCTCAATGTATTTCGTTTACTACTCTTCAGTTTTATTGCTTTCTTCACACACACCAACACAACTTCCGTAATCGCGTTCATTCTTCATTTTATAAAATTTTCTCACGCCTAGGCCACGCCCCGTAAGATTGACCATTGAACACGTTGTACCTTAGATCTATACTTCTTATTCCATACCATAGTTTCACTACTATACATTAATTAACACAGGTAACAACATTATCTCATGCAAAACCGTAGCGCACTCAAGACTTATTCCCTTTACATCCACAAAGTATTATTTAATTGCTCAGCCACCTTCCTACCATTCACAATTTTCCTACTACGCTCTGCATCTCCGTTTCCTTTTCATTCAACATATACCCTAAATAGTTGAAATTGTATATTTGTTTAAAATTCACTCACCATCTAACATACACTTCGCACAGGCCGACTCTCTATCAATCAATCACAACCTACTTATTACATTTACTTTCAAACCTTTCCTTTTATGTATAAATATATAGATATATATATATATATATAATAAATATATCATATAGTATATAATATATATATATATATAATATATGATTATGTCTTTTTATTTATTATATATATATATATATATATATATATATTAGATTAGGTTTAAAGTGTAAAATATAACATTAATACTATAATATATATATATAAATTATATATATACTATAGTATTATAATATATATATATATATATTAGGTTAGGTTTAAAGCGTAAAATAACCATAAAAATCTGAAATATTATCAATTTATATTGCTTCAATTAATTATTATTATTATTATATTATTATTATATTATATTATTATTATTATTATTATTATTATTATTATTATTATTATTAACTTAAAAATTAATTTTTTGTTTAATATATATTTAAATGTTTAATATTTTTTAATTAAAACCCTCAAAATAATTTATTTTTACGACTCTCCCTCCCTGATTAATAATTTCCAAGATTTCAGTTATTTATTTCATGTTTTCCTTCTTGGTTTGACTAATTTGAACAGATTAGCAAATATAGTTTTCATTCAAATTATCCCGAAGATCATTCTTCAAGCAAGAGAAACTCTAAAGATAGAAAGATTATATCGTTTACTAACACGTGGACTAATCTCCATCTGATTGTGTTAGATTCGTCAGGAGGATTACACATTTTGTCTCTTCTTAAACACACTGATATGGGTTAGTTTTTGTTTGTATTCTTCATGCAGTATATATTCTTTAATATTACAGATTATATTAGAGGATGCATAATACTTAAATTTTTTTTTTCTGATATCTATACCATTTCTTTTAAATATTATAAAAATAAATTTAAATGATACGGCAAGATATTTCTTGATTTTTATATTTATATTTTTTTAATCTTCATCAATATTATACATATTTGTCATTATTGAAAGTCGAATCCAGAACAAAATGTTAAAGTCAGAGATTGTAATTTATATTTCAAACATAGGATAGAAAAATGTTTGCAATCAGTTGAGGTGTGTTTATACTCTTGTGAGATTTAACTTACTAAATTAAAAAATTTATTTCAGATTATAATTGTAAAATTTTTTTTTTATTCTTTATAAGTAGAATTACTTTTTTTTCAATATTATCAATTTAATTTAACTGTATTTCATTTTCAAGGTTCTTCTTGGCTTATCTATATAATGTTGCTGCTTGAATATACGCTTGTTAGTGGCAATGATTGGTGGGATATTTTAATGGCTATTCCGCCAACTTCTTTATTAACTCTCGCTGATAAATTATCAGAAGTATTTTACATGCATCCAGCGAAATTTGTTTCAAATTTATCTTCTAAATTTTTAGTTCTTAAAAACTCGATTTTGAGGTAAGACCATATATTATTAGGGGATTATTATTATTATTGAGATATTTGTGATCTTTGATCTTTTTAATTCGTTCTTGGTCATGTTCTCTGTCTGCTTTCCATTGCTCCAACACTGGTTCCATCAAAGAAGAATGTCCCTGTAGAATCCTCTGAAGGAGGAACTGAGCTTCACACATTCTTGTTCCTGTGTCCTCGATGGTCGCGATTTCTTGAAGAAACTTTGTGATTCTACAATTCAAAGTAAGCTTTTCCCCTCATCTCCACCCCCATTTCTTGTCATTTGTTTAGAATTCTAGATTGTATACACTTAATGAGGCAGAGATTATTTTGGTGAAAAATTATTATCGATAAGAAATATAATGTTTTGGGTGTTAAAAATTATAAATTCGTAATTAAATCATTGTTTCCCTCATTAGTGTGGAAACATCAGTTAATACTGTTTTATAAATACAAACTATAGTTATAAATAATTTATAAATATATATGTGATGATATTTTTTCTTTTTTCTTTTTGTTGAATTTGAAAGTAAAAACAAATAATATTCCTGTAAATTGGGTTATTATAGTAGTGTAGGGCAATTTTTTTTTTTATAACTCAAGTTTGAATCATTTATATTTGATGTTAATTTTATTTTATTGTTTTGCAGCTTACATTGAAAGTCGCAATTCTTTGGAAGTAACTGACATAGACAAATCTATTGAAAATCTCTTGTTCAGTTGCAATATTCTCGACTGTCAGGTTGATCCTACATTGAGCCAAGAGCTACAGATTTTACTTGAATTTTCAAGTGATTTAGCACTCTATCTCTTGTTGCTGCTTGTTCAAAATCCAAAGGTAAATACATTATGTTCCTTTACACTTTAGAATTTTTTTTTTATTTAAATTTTAGAAACACGTGAAAAATGGTATTTATACCGGTACGCTACTGTCTACTACAATGAATTAAATAATTTAAAAATAGAGGTTATAAGTAAGTAGTTTTTTTCTTATCAAGAAGGAGGGGACATTTTACCATTATAGTAAGCGGGATCTTTTTTAGCCGGAAACTGTTAGATGTTCTGCCGACCAGTAGAATATTTTCGTAGAAATCTAGTCTTGATAGTATAAGTCCTGCTTCAGAGCTCAATCTGCGTGAGCTGTTCGAATAATCAGTGGAAATAGTTTGAATTTTCGAGCTTTCCAATATGTTACAACGTTTGAGAGGAAGGATATGTGTTTTGTATGTTAAAAAGAATGTGTATATTTGAAATTGTGTGTGTTGAATGCTTTGTTGGTGTGTGAGTATCGAGGCGGAATCAATTATTAATTATTGGATTTAATTTTCAATTCATTTTCTTACAGCTGAAATAAAAAAAATTTTTTTAATTCTCAATAAAAGAAAAGGGAAAAAATTGTTTGAAAAATATTTGATTTAGTTTGTTACTTGCATATTTATTCGTTTATTTGGTTTCCTTATTGGCTTAATTAACATTGTTGCTGATAAAAGGTGAATACTGATAATTATTATGGTATTGCTACTATATATAAAATCTTTTATTTGTAATAATATTTTTGGCTTTTTTATTTTCGGATATCTCGGCTATTAGAATTTCCATAGATAAGATATTTAATGAATTTAATAATAAAATAGTAAGAGGAGAAACAACTATCTGTTAGTCGTGGACCGATTGTGGAAAGTTTTGTTATGCAAAATGATTGACCAGCTTGATCGAGCTGATATAGATTAACTTTTATTTTTAAATGATAAAATAAGTTGATATGTCAAAGTTTGATAAAAGATATTTCTATAGTTTGGGATCGTGAAAGAGTGTGAAGTATATTGATCAAATAACTATGTTTGTTTGAATGAAAAATATTAGTAGAAATCATAATGGTTTTTTATATTTGAATTAAAAATGATAAACTTTTTCATGGTAAATGAATCGAGTATAGAGTGAAAAGTTAAAAGATTTGAATGTAAAATGGTGCTAATTACATAAAGAAAAAATTTTACATAAAGTTTTTCATTACTAGTTGGGTTTTATATGCAAGGATAAATATATATACATTTTTTTGCTAAATTTTAAGTTTTTAAAAGACTTTTGCCTCATTCATTTTATATTATTTTTTTCTTTTTCAGTATGAATTAGCCAAAGAACCTAAAATTTTACAATATTTGCGTGAGATATTATTCATATCTCGTTTTTGGTTTCGACACAACAAGCTTGTATTCCCTCAGATGATTAAAAAAACTGATGCTGTAGATATTTGGGCTCAGCTTTATAAGCTTCTGACTCGTCTTGCTCAAGTTATTCCTGGAGAGCCAGATGCTGGATTTCTAGGTAAGTTTGCATTACTAATATCATTTTTTTGCTTTGACTTAAATTTAAAATTTTTTTGGTTTTCATAGGTTTCGAGACATATAATATATATATTATAGTATAATAGTAAGCTATATACTATATATCAGCTATATATTATGTAGGGTAACCATACTTATATATTACGTAAATTGAAGAGTAATTATATATTTTATACAAAAATATTATATATAGTATAAAGATATATATGGTATACCCCACCAGCAGTATATAATATATAGGTAGTTATCGTATATTAGCAATATATTCGATTATTACTACTCACTATATACGTTAGTACTTAATAATTATAACTCATAGAAAATCGTTCTTGGTCGATGTCGTGATCAGGTGTTTCAGTGATATAAAATGGCATGTATTAGAGGTAGTAGGGCACTTCTGTAATGGAATCAAAAGGAGTGTAGCACATATTGACGCGTGTGGTCAAGAATAAATGGAGCTCTAGAGTAGACTTGGTTTTAAATATTAAATAGGCGGCCCTAGTTGGCTTCCCTACTAGGTTATATAATCAATTGTGATAATAAGCAGTGGGGTTATGTGAAAGAATTAGAGGTAGGGAGGTGGCAGGGGTAGGTGTGATGAATGATTGGAGAATTGGAATGGAGTGGAATTTGGTTTGTGTGGCGAATCTGCGAGAGTTTGAGAGGTATCGTAGAGTGTTTGAACCAGTGTGGTCGTAAAAAGAAGCGGTTTGAATAGTAAATATGTAGATAGAGTAAGGTTTAGAGAGAGAGGTGGACGTTCGCCCAGGTTGGAAGTGTAAATGTTAGATGGTGAACCACTGGAGTCATACAAGTATGAGTTTCAAAATATTTAGGATATATGTTTTGGATTGAAAAGGGAACGATAAACTGTCCAACTTCCAGAGTGTAGTAGGAAACGTTGCTGAATGCGTAGGAAGTGATGAGCTGGTACAATTAAATCTTGGCTGTAATGTATGAGAGGCGCCGGGTGGGGAAACGGGAACTCAACCTTAACGTGCCTAGGGTGTTGCCGAGGTACATGTGTGTTACACCTTGTGTTTAAATGTATGTGCAGTTGAACCATGGCTTTGTAATAAGATACAGGTGTGTTCAGATGGACAATCTTAGGGTGTGAAAAGATTGCTGGAGTGAGGAATGAGCCCGATCGGGAGTCATGTGAGTAATGGAGAAAGCGTATATTTGAGCGATTTTATCGGGGATCGAGCAGCAATGGTTTGGTCATATGGAAAGGATGAAATGATAGTCGGTTGTGTAACGCGATGTAATATTTGTGAATGTGCCTGGGAATCGACTGGCTTGGGGAATCGAAGAAAAAGTGGATTGATCATTATAGAATGGCTTGAAGAGAGAAATGTGAGTTTGGTAGAGGCAAGAAAAAGGTGTATAATAAGTATAAATGGGAGGAGTTTGTGAAGGTGGATATGTGTATGGCGCGCATGGGGATAACCACACAAATTGACAAGATACCACAGGACGCCGTCCGGTCTCGTCTCCCGTGAAACCTAAAGGGGTATGGATTTTTCTGATCTTCGAATGAGCCTTCTCCAACTTACAGGTATAAAGGGGATATTAAGGCTGAGTTTTCCTTTTCTGCTTGGTAATATTCGTCTACTACTTTTCTGTTCAGGTGTAGGTACACAACTAGATACCAAAATAGATAGCAATTTCCCCATCAGCGTACTACTCTACAGTGTCGGAGAGAAGTGACTAGGACAGTGATGTTAGATAGGTTGACCCACACTTCCTATTCCTTCGACGAAATTGTATGATATATTCTGTCCTGCCACGTTTCTCATGGAATGTTAAAGGAAGATGTTCAATAATGAATAGGGGATCGTTTCTGTATTCATTAGAAGGGTTATATATTATTTGATTGTGACCGTTGAAGCAAGTGATGAAATTAAGCAGCGATAACCAGTCATGTGGGGGGAAATGTGTGTGTTGGGTGGAGAGGGGAAGAGAAAGGAGTTGTCCGTTTCTGGTTGAGGACCTGTTTGCAATAGATGTCTCATAAAATGGATTATGTTTGTGTGAAGTACTAGAATTCCTAATGTTTACATTTTAAAAGTTTGAAAAAGGTCAAGGTAATGTGTGGTTATAACATATGGGTCCCATCTGATGGGTGACTCTCTCGAGGAGGAGTTGACTTTCTCTGAAAATTCTCGAATAATGTTTTGTACGGGGTGAGTAGCGAGCTTAGTTTGATTGGCATATATGGGGACTTAATGGTAGCGCTCAATTTTGAGATTTGAAAAAGGGATGGCTAATAGAATACCAGGTGCCATTTGGGGCTGCCCGCGAGAAGAAAATTGTGAAGGTTGGAAGGTGATTGTTTCTGTTAGGAGAAAGGGTATGTGTTTTAAGAAATACATTTTTCGAGGCACGAGAGTATTCATTGAGTTAATAACTGAGAAGTATTGGGTATGTAGAGGATCGTATTGGAAGTTGAAAAGTAGATTGATTTGTGTTGGTGAGAAAAAAATATTGAGGTATGTGGTATGTGATGGATGTTATATCAGTGATGGGGTTGGGGATGTGAATATCAAGATCATCATGTTCAATGTAAGATTAAGTTTGTGGGGGGATGTGAGTTGGAGAGAAGAGAATATGAAGAGTGGGTAAACTTAAGAGTGAGAAGTTAAACGGAACAAGGGTAAAAAGAAAAGTATATGAGCCAGCACTGAAAAGAGATCAGTATGGCTGTTTGAACGTGAACAGTGAATCTGAACAAATCTGGAACGGCCAATGAAGGAATGTCGTTTTCGCTTAGTACGCTCAAGAGTTGTATGTGTAAAGTAGAAAATATGGGGAAGTACCAATGGTGGAATAAAGATGAAGAGGTGATGCAAGCTGTTATATTCAGTAAAATAAGAAGCTGTGGCTGAAAACCCATGAACCTGAGGTCCGAAAGAATAGTGTAATGGTAATGAGACTATAGAGGAGGATAAATGGGAAAGACCGATAATGGTTGCAGTACATAGGAGGAAGAAAAGAGTAATGAACAGAATTTTAGAAGAAGGCAATTTCCTTAGAATTTTTCGGAAGGGAATAGAAAAACTCTTCTGGAAGGAAGCTTGAAAGGTTAAGAAAGATATGTTATTTTAGGTATAGTTGAGAGGAATAGATGAATCAGGGGATGGTAGCTCATCGTGACGGATGATAGTGTGACCTCTGAGTGTAGATGAGTGTGAGGGAATCCCTGTCGAGAAATCGGCAAAATATTAGCAGTAATGAAGAGGTGACTAGTGAAAGGTAAAATGCGGTGATGGTGTAAGAAGTAGTATGTTTGGGGATGAGATATAATTAGTTTGGAGGAAAGGTAACCTTCTGATTCCAATTCTTACCGATGCTGGAAATGGGATTTCCCGGTTGGGTCACCAATCAACCTTGTGAAAGTTCAATTCGTCTAAAAACTCAAGCGTTTTCAATCTCCTCCTCAAATTCCCTATATCTTTATTTTTTCAACGCTCTCCGTCTCACTCGTAAGTGGAAATCAAAAAATTCTTCGATCTATATGAACATTAAACAATAAACTCTCTTGAAACCTAGCATCACACTGGTATGTTAGACGTGAGTGCTTCAAAGGAGCTGGTGTTCTCTTTAGGTGGGTTGGAATTTTTTTCTTCCTGAAACAGTTATCTCCAGTTATATATAGGTCCTTTTCCGCCTTATGAGTGGAGTACTGCTCTCTACCCCTCTGACAATTTCGAACCGGGCCGGCTCTCGTTCCGCCCTTTTAGAGTATAACACAGTGGGTTGAGTCTATAGCCCTAAAAGATTAATAAACTGTCCCCCAATTTCTAACTTCATTGACCCTCTATCTCTGCGGACCTTACGTTGGGGCTCTATCTTTTTTACTATAGGTAAATACCCCCAGAAGACGGCAAAGGATGCGCTCGAAGGGCACTTAAAACTTCATCGTTATTCCGTCACCATAATTTCGTTGCAAGGGGCTCTAGCTTGTCTGCACGAAGTTTGTGTGAATATGGGTAACTCGAGATTGTTCGTTATTGAGTATCGTCTCTTTCAGCCACCTTTTCTTGTCTGTGGAGCACTTCTGTTGCCTTCTATATGTTTTTTTTTCTGCTATATTGTTCTCCCTCTCTTCAGTCCTCCGTCTCGCCGGCTCCACCTCAGTAGGTTGCCGTTATGATAGCAAACCTTACTCTGCTCCTATTATCCTCATTTTTCTATTTAAACATTTATTATTCTGACCCCTCCTTGAAAAGAACTTTTTGTCCTTCTCTTGTTAGGCAGTGCGATTGTAGATTGAGAGAGAGAGAAAGTAAGTTGAGTGAGAAAGTTGAAGAACACGCAAATGTGCAGGTATAAAATATATAATTTACTTGGGAAATGGAATCAAGAATGAGGAGAGATTGTGAATTGACTGGATATTGAAGTTGTTAACAAAGCGTTTATTGGAGGGTATAGAGAAGAGCAGTCATATTACCCTTATAAGGGGTAAGGGGAATAAAGGGAACTGAATGAACTATGGGGATCTAGTTTATATAGTGTTTGTAGGGAGCTATATGCCGGTATCTTGGTTGAAAGAGTGCGCCGAGTGACTAAGGAACTGACTGCTGAAAAACAAGGTGCATTTCGAAGTGGTAGACAGAATGTGTAGATCAAATATTTAGATTGAAAAGAAAAATGAATTGAGAAAATTAGAGAAGATAAAATACACTCAACTTAGGTTTAAATGACTTGCAGCAGGCGTATGACAGGATTAATTGGGAAGCTCTGTTTTTTTTTTGAAATATTTGTTCGTTGGTGGTAGCCTTTTGAATGAATCAAGAGCATTTTATGACGATGCCGAAGCATGTATACATGATTTTATATGGAAGTTTGACAGTCCGCAATAGTTTTACATCATTTATAGTCGGAGTGACGGCAGGGTCATATAGCTCTAAATACTCTCTTAGTTATTTCCATATTTGTAATAACTGGGATGAAGTGATAAAAGAATAGAGGTAGGGGTGCTAAGGAAAGGAAGTACGTGTATGGAAAATACCTAAGATGTATAATATAAAGAGCGTGGAGGGAATTGTCTGCTTATTAGTACGCAGTATGATTTGGTTATTTATATATGAGAATCTCGAAGAAGATTTGAGACGGATAGCGCCTCAGAAGGGTTTTGCGAGAGTGTGTTATAAAGGAGTGGTTGAAAGTAAATGTAGGTAAGAGTAAGGTGATGGATAGGAGATTGAAAGAAGTAGGATAGTCCGGGATATGAAAATCATGTTGGATGGTGAGCAACTATGGAATAAGATATTCTACTATTAACCTAATTTATTTTTAAATAATCATATCCAAGTTTATATTTAATCAGACATCGAGAAAATCGGGAATAATTTCAATATGGAATTAAGGGGTCGATTAATAACAAAGTAAAACACTCGATAATTAATTTGTAAATTATCGAATAAGAAGTTCATATATCAGAAATAAACAGAAACCATGTTTCAGTAACATGATACCTTTTGTTGAACAATGTGGTAGAAATTTGAACAGAGTCTTGCTATAAATATTAAAATGCAGAAATTACATACGATTTTTCGTGTCTCTGTCCAAATCATGCATATCACTCATAGTGCCAATATTCTGTCTATTATAATTACTTATATATTATATTAATTATACATATTATATATTTAATATTATTTATATATATATAATATATATAATATCTATATATAAATTATATATATATATTAATATATTATAAATATATATATAATATATTATATATATAATATATAATATATATAATATATATATAATATATAAATGAAATATATATAATTATATATATATAATTATAGATTTAATATATATATAAAAATCATCAATCAAATGAACTGGGGGTAATGTGCCTGTAAAACTCTGAATGCATGCGAAAACAGATGTTAGTATAAGAAAATGACTCAAAAGTCGAAAAGTAAAGTACCCAAGCCTTACCCTCCCCCCCCATTCTTCATCTTCGTGTTAGTGAGTAAACTCGTCGCAGCCAAAATATCTCACCTATGAAACTTTCACGGGACCCGCGAAGGGGGTCCACCCTCGCCTATAAAGCATATCGTTCAGAATTTAGTCCGGGTTCTCCGTTGTGACTAGTGGCTGCCCACAACCATTATTCACCCTTATTCAAAAAACCCACCAATTCAATTCCTTGTTATGCATTCTCCGTCTACTTCTCTGGCTCTTCTGCCAAACTCACATTTTCTCTCCTCCCTGAACATTCCTTTACTGACTCAATCCACTTGTTTCTATCAGTCTCTAACCAGCCGGTCGCTTCCCACATATTCACGTCCACCAACTATAATAATCAATCCGCTAATCAACCGACATCATTATCATCCTTATTGCACAATGAAAAAACCATCTAACGTCTTTACATATATTCCTTTCATATTACCCAATTATATCTTCAAACCACAACAACTCTATAACTAATATCCTCTAATACGTATTCATCTCATTAATCAAATTCAGTCTCAACTCCATAAACATTGACCCCTTAAAGTATTAGTCTCAACATAACCTGAAACATTGAAATATATAATAATACTTTAGATCTATCACATCGTATTATACATGACCATAGTCCCTTTAACTATCTAATATTCATAACACTAAGAAGTTAACATACAATTACCCTCATTAAGTAAGACCTTATGATTGCACTCAAGAACTAGTCTCTTTACATCTCACCAATGATTTAATTACTAACCATGCCACCAATTCCTGCCATTTACACTAATCTTTTCAACTATTACATACTGCATTCAATTCCGTTCCCTTTTTACATCCAACAAATATTTTCTAAATATTTTGAATCTATCATAAATTTAACCTGCCAAGATGCTATAATATATAATATATTATATATATATATATATATATACACCATCTAACATAACTTTCCACACTGAGTAGCACTTGATTCCCTTCAACTCACTATAACTCATTAAATAACCTTTACTCTTTATCTAACGTTACTTTTCAAACACCCTCCTTTTACACGCCCTGCCCAATCTCTCTAACAATCCTCTCAAACTCACTTCATTCAGATTCTACAGACACAAAACCAAAGATATCCACGCATATAAAGTATTAATAAGCACACAAAGAGACTACTGTTCCAATTTTATACAACCATTTCTGGGATCCCTACCTCTATAATTCTTTCATAACCCCCATCCTTATACAAATTGAATTAACCAAGGAGACATAGCACATAAATTCACTATACGCCTATATATATATATCACTCCGAACTATTAATTAATTAATAAACTCAATACATTCTTTGACAACCATAATGTGATCTTAAACAACACTCTTGGACACTATCAATCAATACATCTTTCTATTACTTTGATTATCACATTCAAAGACCACTCCGAGCTATCTACCCACTTACTCCTAATTTGGTATATTTTTTAAAACACGTCATGTATCCAAAAAATAACATAACCCATATGATATCATATTTTTATTTTGGGCTTTCCTCATATTTTCGTGCAATTCAATTTGTTATTCAATGTAACGGATTATGTATTCTCTACGAGCAAATCCTGTAATCCTACTCTTAGAAGCGTCATCAGTTCTTGTGTTTCTTCTCTAATATAATATATACAAAAAATAATTTTAATATTGAATTTATTAATAATAGAGTTCCTTAAAGGTTCTTTTCTAAATAGGATTAGTACACTAATCTATAGTTATAGCTTAACTATATATATATAAACCATAATTTATTTATAAATTTACTTAAATATAAATATATATCTTTCATTAAGTATTATATAAATTTCACAAAATTTCTATTTGTAATAATATAAATGTAACTGAGTATTAATAATAATACTTATATAAATATTATATAATATTATATATTCATTTGATAGTATTAATATAATATATATATAACTATATAAAACTTATCAATATAAAGTATATTTTAATTTGAAAGTTGAAACGGCTATAAAATTATTTAGGCTTCCGCTGCAATTTAGCAGATTTTTTGGATAGATATTTAATGAATATCCGCTAAATTGCGGAAATGATTTAGGTAACTCCTACTAAATCTGGCACTGCAATTAACGCAAAACGTTGTTTTCAAATAATATCTAGCAATCCATTAATTTTTAGGTAGTTTCGCAATTGCAGACTTAAATGGCGGAATATATATATATATATATATTATATAATAATATGATATATATATATATACCTATTAATATTTAATATTTATATATATATATATATATATATATATTTATTATAATATATATATATATTATTTATAAACCCTATATAAGACATAACATATAGGATAATAAGTTAAATATTCCCTAATTTAATACTACTCCACATGAATCATATATATTATATACAATATAACTTCTTTAATTATATATATATAATACCTTATTTAATAATATATTTATGCAATAAATCCTAGAGATATAATTATCTATATATATTATATATATATACAACGGATTAATATATATTATATAATATATATATATATATATATTAATTAATATAATATAATATTTAATATACTATTAATTATTATCTTCATATATTATATATAATATTAATATATCTATATATATCTATTATATACTATTAATATTATATATTAATATATAATATTATTATAATATACTACTTAATATATCTATTATATCTATATAATATTATATACTATTATAAATATACTACGGTAATATATATATATATATTATTTTATATATATAATATATATATATATATTATAATATATACATAATAATATATATATAGATATATATTATAAATATATTACATTATGATATATTATATTGTCAAATTTTGATTATATATTAAATATTACTATTACTATATAATATATATATTCTAATATTATAATATATATTATATATAATATATTTATATATCTATAATTATATAATTACATATATATCATAATATATTTAATATATATTATATAACTATATATTTATATATACTCTATATTATATATATATTATATTATTATATAATAATATAATATATACTATATATCTTATATCTATATATATATAATATATATCTTACGTAGGTTATATGATAATTAGACCACAAGGGTATCATATTATATATATATATCTATAGACCAGTATATATTATTATATATATATTTATCCTATATATATATATCACACCGTATTATATATATATTACATTAATAATAAGTATAGTATATATATTAATTAATATATAGGCGTATATATATATATATGATACGATATATATATATACTATATATATATATTATATTATGTAATAGATATATTAATATAAATATATATAACTATTATATCATATAATATATTTATAGTATATATATAAATAGGGTACAGTATATATACTTATATATACTATATAGAATAATATTATTATAATACGCTATATATTATATATATGTATTTATATATTATTATATATATATATCATATAGTAATTATTACTATCTATATATATATATAGTAGTATATATGTAATGCGTCTATAATATTAATAATATTTATATATATATATATATATATTATACACTACAAAAAACAATTAAGCGGAGCTCTTCGCTTGTTTATTTCAAGCACTACTAATTCTCAAATTCGAAAAAAAAAAATTCTTGTAACACTTAAAAAATTTTAAAGTTAATAAATCAAAAAATATGTAAATTAAGCTACTTACACCTTTGTGCTTTCAAAAATTTATACTACTATATTAATTTTTATGGTCTGTGTTTCTTCCTTCATGTTCTATGCCCAAAATCGGAAAATCACTAAGCTACCTTTGTGTTATCGTGCTTCTCATACACGATTTGATAATCTTTAACTTGGAGAAGCTACTTTCAGCAATAGCTGTGGTAACGAGAAATGTCAAATAAAGTTGTAAGGTACTGACGAATTCATGGAAGGAGCTTACCAATAATTCGTTTTCCTCCATTTGTAAACATGCGATTTCTCCAACATTTTTTCTTCCGAATGATTTTATCGAATTATGATGTTCTAAAAGATATTGCTTGGTCAACCAAGGTTTTAGATAGGTCAGCGGGATATTTATTTCCGTGATTTGTTACTTGTCAGATTTGTTAACTTTTGTGGTGTCAGAAATGAAAAGCATTGAAACGATAGTTGTCATACTATTAAATCTCATTTCTATTTTGTTTATTACGAAATCTAGCGATGCGTTAAAGACTTTAATTTCAAAAGATTCAATCGGCTCGTCAATTGTCAGCTTTTCACAAACCCCTTACGTTTTTTTTTCATTTTACAAACTAATTTTTTTTTGGCTTCAGCCAAGAAACGAGAAAAGTTAGGTTATAGAGATTTTAATTTATTACGTTCCCGGTTAATAAAAGAACAAGCTTTGTCGAGGTCGGCTGTTTCATTCCTGCAAGCATTTTGATGCGATATTAATAATTTCAAGCACTTTGCTTTCAATTGTGAGCACAAGTATGAAATTCAAAATTTATCATGTGAGGGATGTCCCATTTGGAAAGAATTTTAAAAGCTATTCATAAGTAGCAACACATTTCAGTTTATTTTGAAAATTTGAAATCATGTCCTCAGCTCAATATATGATATATATATATTATATATAATATATATATATATATATATATATATATAGCTATATATATATAATTATATATATTATAATATATATATTAGGGTATATCATATATACTATGTATAGATTATATAGGTTAGTATATTATATAATATTATATATCTATATTTATATAGTAATGCTATATATATATAGTAATATATATAATATAATATATATATAATATATATATATATAATAGGTATATATATAGATTTATATATATGATATTAATTATATATATATATATTATAATACTATATATATGCTGAGGTTGCGGGCTTATCTGCAAATTTAATACGACAATATTATAACTGCTTTTTGTTTTATCTTCACTATCGGGGATTAAACTTCCCATTCGGTCTCCGTCGGGGCCTTATCACCGTGCCCTACTATATATAATATTATATATATATTATATATAATATATAATATAATATATATATATATATATATATAATATTTATTAATATATATATAAATATAGTATTTATATATATACTATATATATATATATATATATAATATTTATATAAACAAAACAATCTCTATCTTGTGGAGTTTCCCATTTTGTCATTGATCATTACTCATTATTAGATCGATTAAAGCGAATTTGTTTATAAAAAGAATTATTTTTTTTATGTTAAATGTTGTTGGCATTATTTTAAATTTTTGAAGAGATAGTTAATTTTGGTCTTCCCAGATAGTAAAAGGATATCTGTGTCGCAAAGTGCCATGTTGTCAAATGACAATAGACAATGCGTTATATATTTTTTATTTTCGGTTTATTCTCGTTAATAATAATTAGTGGCATTATTGCTATTATATATTTCGTAGTTATCCCAAATTCTCCAGAACAAGTTCATGACGAAAGAATTGTCTCATTTATCTTAGGAATTGTATCCGCGTTTGCTTTGGCGGTTGTTTGTGCGTTTGTTGGAATTGTTTTAGTTTCCTCGTATAAAAAAGTCAACTATTCTGGGGAGTATCCAGTAACGACGCCCATTAAAATTAATTCTCATACTTCTTACTGTACTGAGAAGATAGAAGACTCAAAGAATGAAAAGAGAAAAGGAATTTTAGAACCTGTTTTCAACCTCGGGTTTGATAAAGGCGAAGAAGAGAAGAAATGTTCTAGAACAAATAATTCGAGATCAAGTTTTGCCGAAGATCTTTATAAAAGTTTTAAAGCTCTTCAGGCTCCTATTCGGGTAGGAGAATCGGCTGAAAGCAAAAGAAGAAAATTTCTCGAATCTACTGACGACGAAGGTTATCACTTTGATAGTATCGATTTACATGATGACGAAAGCAGTGACGTGCTTGCCGATAGTGACGAAATTAATACAGATTCATTAGTTAAAAAAAATCCCTTTCAACGCCTTGATACTTTTGATAAAAGTATATTAGGTGTGAACGAATATCCGGTATCCTTCGATGCTTCAAAGGATGTTTTCGATGATAACGGAGAATTGGATGAAGTTAGGAAGCGTCCTCTGACGGCGCAGGACTCATTTAAAGGCCTCGAACGATTTAAATCCTTTGATAAGTACTTATCTCTAGTTAGATTGGATTCATTTAACGATTTACCCAGCCCTGTAGACGAAGAAGAGGATAGTTCAGTCACTTTACCTGAAACTTCAGTAAAGTCATTAGAAATTGATTCCGACAAAAAAGGTCCTCCGTCAGTGTCGAATCCTGAAGAAATTTGTGAATCAGGAGAGAAATTACGAGATTTACCAGGGGAAACGTTCTCAAAGACGATTTCAGTTTCTAGTCCAAATATTGATTCAACAAGTTCTGATAAAGAGACGGATGATTGCCAAACTAGCTCAGATAAAAAGTCAAATTCTTCCCTTTTAAATACAAATCTAACAGACTCTGTGTCATCAGATTGTAACCAAGATATCTCAAATACTAATTTGGCTTTTGAGAAAGAATAGGTTGTTTCCTTTTTAGTTCCATACTAACTATGCATAATATTCCTAATGATGGACTGAGTGAATTAAAAGCAGCTCTTAAAAAGAGAGCAGCCGCTAGTGAGGTGAAAGCGAAAAATTCAAGTTCTAGTGACATAAATGAGAATTCTATTGAAAACGTCGAAGATTCAAGTGATAAGGAAGAGGTATTTGTAGAAAGTAAAATACATCGCAAAGGCTCAAAAGTTTATAAAAACCATGGTTGGAAATATTCTAGATCAGACTCTTCTGTGTCAATTGCATCTCAAGGTTCAATGATTATCAAAGAGGATGTGCCTGATATCAAAGTTGAGACTGTTGAAGAATTGGAGCAGGATCCCTTGCCTTTGAAAAAGAAATCACCGGAAGAAAGAGAAAAGTTTGTGGAACAGAAATATAAGGAAATAATAGATTTGTTGAGTAGTGTTGGTATTGATGTGAATAATCTGTAATTTTTCTTTCTGTTTTTTTTTTTTAGGAATAATTATTTTTAAAATATATTTTTAACGTTAAAAAGTTTTATCTAATTTACAAGATA
>JABUQX010058405.1:10000-12500 GCA_015478945.1 Trachelipus rathkii | reverse complement strand
AAAGCACCAACTCGCGCCTTCGCAAGATTTAGAGGGTCAAGTGAACTTGCGAAAGTACAGGACAGTTGTAAGCCTTTTGGCCTTTGACTCGGACCCTGTTCCAAAAAGCTTGGTGAAAACCAGAGCACCCCTGATATGAGAAACATTACTCATACAAGGGAGAGACCTGTGTATAGCTGGAGATAACTGAGAAGAGGAAAGAAGTCTCGCAGTCTAAACAGAACTCTCAGTTTCTTTGAGCCCGCCCTAGCAACCATTGTGATGTGAGGTTTCCAAGCATTTTTGTTATGTTTAAGGCCAAGATGTTTATATTGTCAACATGAGAAACGAGAAACCGTCAAAGAGATAGGAAAGTTAGAAGGTGTTTTTAGAGAGGGAGATTTGTTGAAGTTGGGTTTTAAAGATTGAATTACAAGGTTGAGACGAGCCCACCCGGAAATTTCTATCCAGATCAACGAGAATAGAATCGGAAAGATTAAAGCCCGAGAGGCAATTCTAGAAGTAAAGAGCGAGCAGAATTGAAAATGAGTTGAAGAAGAAGGGTCGTGTACTCGGCATTATGAGTGGATAGAGTTTAATGTGCATGGTGAGAGAAAGATCATTAATGAAAAGTTGAATAAAGTAGGAGATAAGACAGAACCCTGTGGAACACACCATTATTGACAGAAAAAGAAGAAGAAGTCGCTCCATCAACCACAGACGATATTGAGCGACCTGAAAGAAAGCTAGACATAAGTAAGCAAATAGAAGGAGAAAACAAAAGAGGGAGCTTGGAGAGCAGTGACGCTGTCAACCGGTCAAAATGCCTTGGCTATGTCAAGCGCCACCACGCAAGTCTCTCCGTATTTCCTGAAGGCGGAAAACCATAAATCAGTTAGATTGAAAAGTTCGCCAGTAGAACTCGAGCACCGAAAGCCGTATTGGCGATCGGAAAGAGAAGTGAATGAGACTCCAGAAGATCTAAGAAATGAGAGGTGAGAAGGGTTTCAAAGAGCTTAGATAGAATACAAGTGAAGAGCTATTAGGCGATAAGTTAGAAGATCAGAAGCGGCTTCCTTTTTTCGGTATAGGTTGGACATGTGCGTGCTTCCAAACACTGAGGGAAAGCTAGTATTGAGACATAGATAATATAGTTGAAACGAAAGGCGGGGTCAGCTTCGTAAGCAGCATTCCCTCAAAAACTCGGGGAGGAATGCGCATCGGGCCACCCGCTTTCCTGAACGTTTAAAGATCCAGAAGCCATGTACCGCATCAATGTAATCACAGGCAAAGACATTAGGACACCATGAGAGGAGAAGGGGGAGATCCCAGTATCGATCCATGTTGAAGTTTAGAGAAACATAGGAAGCGAAGAGATTGGCCTTTTCAGCTGGAGAGTTAGCAACAGAACCATCAGATCGAATAAGAGGAGAAAGCAGATTTACAGAAGTTGTTAGAGGATGTTTTTGGCAAGAGCCAGAAAGATTTGTCAGTAGAGAACCAAGGAGGTAGCGCACTTTCGTTTGATGAAAGGCCGCTTTCGTCGAAGATTATCCCTGCAACGATTTTAAAGCGAATGAAAATTATTAGCAAGAGTGATAGGTGAACGAGAATTTTTCCACTCCCGATACGCGCTGTCTCTAGTCTGAATGGCAAGAGAACAAGCATGATGGAACCATGGATTATGAGGAGAGAAAATTTAGTCGAAGAAGGAATGAACCTGCTCATCCCGTCAACGTTTACAGCTCCCACTTTATATATATATATACTTATAATATAATACTATATATATATAATAATATATATAATATATAATAATATATATAATATATATATAATATATATATTATATATTAATATATTATTATATATTATATTATATAATATATATATATTTATATATATTATATATAGTATATATATTTATATATATAATATAAATACCCTATTTCAAACTCTTTTCACATTCTATCTCTGCGACGTGACGTTGGAGCATTAGTTCTTTACTAAAGTTATTACAACTTCAGATACTCTAGGGAGCTCTTACCTCTCGCATTTCACCTTCATTGTTCGCCCTAGTAGCTCAAAGGGTGCCCTGCTTTCTCAAATTTTGTGAATATTGGGAACCCCAGGCTTGTTCGTTGTATGTTCCTCCTTCTTTCCAGCCACCTCTCTTCTGTGGAACTCTCTACCTTCATCTGTTTTTTTTCCTGCTGCATTTAATCACACTCTTTTTAGGCCTTCGTCTGCTCTCACTTTAGAGATTTGTGTTAGGTTTGGGATTATGGGATTGGTGGGTTTCCTTTGTTATTTTTTTAATTTATATTTTTGCTCCTTCCTTGAAATAGACTTTGCCCATGGGTGGTGACTACCTGTAAAATAATAAATATAAAAATTTATATATATATATATATATATATATTATATATATATATATATTATTATATATATACATATTATATATATATATATATTAATATATATATATATATATATATATATATTATATATATATATTTAG
>JABUQX010058405.1:0-5000 GCA_015478945.1 Trachelipus rathkii | reverse complement strand
TTCTAGAATTTCCATAAGTATAAATGGGGGGGCTTTGAATAGCTTCTTGGAATAACCCTGCTCTGTATCTGCCAAAAAGGTGGGGGCCGTTTTCTTAGATGGGATGTGCAGGCTCATTTCATCTTCAACTAGATCTTTCGCCTTTCAATAGTCCATGGCTCGATCTTACTTGTTTCTTCTACTTTGGTCATAATTCAAAATATAAACCAAGATAGAACTCGATCCCTTACCACTCTTATAATTTTTATTGAGGTCGTAATAATGGCTATTATTAGGGACTAACTAAGCATATTTTTCTTAAACTGACATGCTGACTGGATTCGCCCTACTAATCATATCTTTCTGGAGCTATGGCGAAAAACATCTCTTATTAACTTTAGTAAATCTGTTCAATGTCTTACCTGGTTACATTGATAGTGTGCAAGCGGATGCTAACATATTTGAAGATTAAAGCCAAGCGGCCCGATGGCACTCTCCACGTGTTTTGAGAGAGAGTGGCTTCCTTACTAATGAATTAGATCACTAATATCCCATCTCATAATTGGAGTGATAGAATGTTTCAACACCCAGCTCCGAAGAATAACAGCTGTTTCGAACTTCCCAAACTATTGCCATAAAAGCTTGTACCCTGTATTTGTTTTAAGAACTCGAATCCAATACCTAAATTCTAACTTTCCTGGCATCTTTAAGGAGTCTCATTCCCTTCTCTATGACTTTCAATGCTCGATGTCAACTGGTGATAGATTACTTTCCCTCTCAGTGATCTATGATCTTCTGCTCTGGGAAGCAGTGGTTTTATGTCGGTAATGCTCGAACATGTGTCAAAGCCCTTTGAGTTGATATTGCATGTCTCGCTTGCTCTTCAAGTTCCTTTTCCTTAGGGTTTTCTTACTTCATAGTCTTGTTTCAGTCTAATTCTTTCAATCATTTCTATTTCAACAGTTATGATGGAAAGACTTATGTCAATTGTGTGTTTCCTTAGGGTTCTATTTACTCTGCTACGCTATATCTCATTTATTAAACTGCTTCCTCACGTCTCTTTTTGACTCAAACAATCTTGACCCAACTCTTCATTCTTTCACGTAATTTCGGTTCTGCGCCCTTTCATCTATAGTTGCTTTCTTTGTGCGTCATCTTTTTTGATTCATTTAGGTCTATCTGGATATGATTTCTGGTGAGATCGCTTCAAAAACCTTGCTAAACATAAACTCTATAATAAACTCATCCTTTTGCCACATATCCTCAATACACTTCCCAACTGTCATCTTACGATGCTCAACCTTCTTGCCTGTAGACTAACATTTCTTGGTCTTGCATAAAACGGTTTAGTAATGTCTTGTACAAACGCTTCGGTATCCACATGATTGCTAAAGGCGGTTTTCATAATGCTGAGAGTTCTTTCTTCCGCACAATCACACCTCTTTAAGGATATACCGTTGTATGTAGCAATGTTCCATACACGGTATTGGTTAACCCTCCTACGTCCAAAGTGGGCGTCTTCGCCTAATTGTTTATGTTTAACCTCGTTTGTGATTGAGTGAGGTCTTCGTATAATGTCTTTTCGTAATATTCATTTTCCTGTGCTTTTCTTCGGAATAAAGAGATATTGGGGAACTATAGGGGAAATTAGTTTATGGAGTGTTGTAGGAAGATATATGCTTTATTTTGGCGAAAGAGTACGTCGAGTGATGAGCGATTGAGTGGAAGAACAGGTGCTATTAGAAGTGGTAGAGTATGTGGTGGTACAAATATTACATTTGAAACAAATGAATTGAGAAAATGAGGAGAAGAAGAATGAATGAATGTATTTTTAAGTTTTATGATTTACAACAGGCGTATAACAGGATTAATAGGGAAGCTCTGTGGCAGGTGTTAGTGATGTATGGTGTTAGTAGTAGGCTTCTGAATGGAATCAAAAGTATGTTTGACGATAGTGAAGCGTGTGTAAGAATAAATGGAGTTGAAAAAGTGATTGGTTTAAGATTAATAGCAGAGGAGGCAGGGATGCTATGTCACCTTGGTTATTTAATTTTATAATGGATGGGGTTATGAAAGAATTAGAGGTAGGGGTGGCAGTGGAAGGTGTTAGAAAGATGGAGAATGGAAGAGAGTGGAGTGGAGTGCTTATTGTATGAGGATGATTTGGTTTTGTGTGGCGAATCTGAAGAGGATTGGTAGAGGAGTTTGGCAGGGTGTTCTGCATGTCGTGATAGGCGACTAAAGGACAGAGAGGAGGGAGTATCTTTCTCGAATGATGAGGTTACCTCCTATGGCATTTGAGATGTAGGTATTATCCCATGACGCTCCTTGCCCAAATGGTTCGCCCCTCTCGCTCAATCTACATTCTACACGAGATATAAACTCTCCGTCATCACATACAGACATACAAACACGATTACTACCTTAATAGCAGCACCTATTTTCATATATCCCTGTGTGTGGGAGAGAAAATATTCCCGCTGCGCATGTTTTAGGAGGCGACTATAGGGACAGTGGTAGTTGGGTTGGCAACCCACTACACTATCTTCATGCATAGAATGCTAATTGCATGATTCCGGACCCCCCGGTCTGACCTCCGCTAGCACACATGTATATTTTTCGGTGAAAATTGTATGAAATCGAGCGTCCATGTACATGAGAATGTTAGATGATAAATGACAAGGATAAGAGGATAGAGAGAGATAGATGATGGGTGTATTTAAAAAGGGTAAATCTTAATTTGCTTGGTGTGACTGAAACAAAGATGATAGGTAGTAGTGAAAACTAGTGGTGTGGGATCAAATATGTGTGTTATAGGTGCCTGGAGTGGAAGGAGTGCGATTCTATGAGTAGCGTGTGCAACAGAACATGTGTATTTTGTTGTGTAAGTACTAGAATTAGAATAGTTAAATTTAAGTTTGAAGAAGTCAAGATATGTTTTGATTGTAACATAAGGGCATCTGAGTTGTGATGTTGATTAGTGTGTGGCTTTCTGATTAATCTAAATGATGTTTGGCCACGGTGGTAGGGGCTCAGATTTATCGTGTGGGCGACTTGAATGGTTGGATAGGTGAACGATAAAGGATGGTATAACAGGTGACTTTGGGGTTGAGAGGAGAAAACGTGAATGGTAGAAGGTGATGATTTCGTTGTGGGGAGAGAGTGGTATGTGTGTAAGTGATAGAATTTTTCGAGCGCCAGCGACATTCATAAGTATCTAGAGTTGGGGTGTAGGTAGAGATGGTATTCGAAGTGAAAAGTATGATTGATGTTGTATTGGTGATGAAGATGACGGAGTATGTGATGACTTTAAATCCAGTGCAGGGGTTTAAGATGGAATTTTTAGATCATTGTTGTTTTATGTAAAATTATGGAAAGAAAAAGAGATAAGAAGGAGTAGGACACACTAAACGTGTCAGAAGTTATAAAAGAAAAAACCCTGTGAGAGCACTTGCAAACAAATCGTTGAATGTGAACAAGATGAAACTGAACAAATATGAACGCAAATGAAGGAACCTTTTTAGTAGTGCAAGAGAAGTACGTGGTGGTGCTAAGTAGGGAAGTAAAATGTCAATAAGTGAGTGGTGCGAAATTAAGCGGGTGATTGCAAGCGGTTAAAAGTAACAAAGAGGCGTGGTTGAATCTAATAAAAGTCAATCATGACGTCTCGAAGAAAGGTGTATGGAAAAATATAAAGGAGGAAAAAAAGACTAAAAGTTCATATGTAGGAAGTCCTGTGTTAATAAACAGTATGAAGGGATGAATGGGATTTACAAGGGAATAGGACGCTCTTCTGGAATGAAGTTCGAAAGGGTTAGAAAGAGAGTAAGGGAATCTTCAAAAAATAATGAATAGGTAGTACTTTATTGGGGGGAAAAAAAGATGAAGATTTATGTGAGGAGATGTGTGAGGAGCACTTCGCAAAATCTGCCAAAACATTGCAGTATTTAAAGAGGGAATAGTGAATGTGGGTGGGCATGATGGTGTAAAAAGAATAGATATTTTTGGGGATGAGGTAATTAGTAGAGTGAGAAAGTTAAAGAATAGTAAATCTGCAGTATAGATGGAATTACTGATGAATGATCAATACATGGAGGCGAGATTGTGATTGACGGGAATGAAGTTGTGTAATAAAGACTTTATGAGGGTATAGTTCCTAAGGATTGGAGAGGTCAGCAATCATCCTTATCTAAGATTATTAGAGATAAGGGGAAACTGGAGGGACTATGGAATTTAGTTATTTGAGTGTTGTAGGGAAGATATATTCTGGTATTTTGGTTGAGAGTGCGTCGAAAGTGACTTTAGGGGACTGATGGTGAGAAACAAGGTGCTTTAGAAGTTGGTAAGGATTTATAGGCCAATTTCACGTTTGAAAACAAATGAGTCAGAAAGATAATGGAAAGAAAATAAATTGTATTTAGGCATTTATTGTGACTTTGGAACTGGCCTTATGACAGATTAATAGGTAGATTCTGTGAGCGGTTCTATTGATTTATGATGTTGGTGTAGGCATCTGAATGGAATCAGTGAGTATGTATGTTGAGGGTGAAGCTTGTGTAAGAATGAATGGAGTGGAAAGTGAATGGTATTAATATTATTATGTAGTGAGGCAGGGAATTTGTATGTTTTCCATGTTGTTAATTTGTTTGGGATGGGGTGATGAAAGAATTAGAGATAGAGTGGTAGGAGATGGTGTTAGACTGATGGAGAGGACTGTGGGGTGCCTTGCTTCATTTGACGTGACTAATTAGTGTTTTTTATGTGGCAATCTTGAAAAAAAGTCTTGATACAGTTGGTAGGGGTTTGGATAGGGTATGTAAAAGTGGGATTTGAAAGTAAGATGGTAGGAGAAGGTAAGGTTGATAGCCGTAGGGGATGAGAGGAAAGCCGGCGGTGGCGAATCGTGATGGAGATGAGCAATTTGAATAAGTATCCGAGTTTAAATATTTAGGTTATATGTTGAACTGAAAAGGACCGATGATGCAAAGGATAGTAGGAAAGTTATGAATGTCAGGAAGGTG
>JABUQX010058404.1:30000-45578 GCA_015478945.1 Trachelipus rathkii | reverse complement strand
CGTAAATTGGTTTCCGATGGTGATCTGATTGTTTGACGAGAGAGTACCGTCAACTCTCCATTTTCTATGAAGGCTAATTTTAAGTCTAACTTCTTAATTTCTACATGCTCGTTTTCTTCATTTAGCTCGTTCAAGTGAATAGTGAATTCTATTTTGGCTTAGCATATGTAATTTAACTCAATGTCAGCTTGCTGTGAATTCCAGTAACTTATTTCCTTGGCTTATTAATTTTATCTGCCACTTTTTACTTTCCATAGTTCAGATAATTGCGCAATTATTGCATGTGCAATTGCAATTTTGCGATTCGCCATCAATAAGCATACTTTGCAAGCTATTATTGCATACACATATTCGCTTCGTGATTATCGGGTATCCTCATTTCTGCCTCATCAGCAACACGCCTATAAGACAAAGATTTGTTGGTCCTCGTTTCCCCTTAAAGGCGGCTCGCATTGCACATCACTCTTCGTGTTACAGTTGCAACCTCAGTTTCCTCACAGGAAAACATAATAGGTAGCTTTATCATTGCGCCGTATTGTTTTCCTTAAAAGCTCGCTCGGCAATCTAGGTCCAGACTATTTTCTTGGCCGAAACAGGGATTTTTCTTCAACATATTAGTCAATGGTTGCAATAACCGGGCAGCGTCTGCTATTTGATTCGGTAGAAGTTGTACAGGCCAAGAAACGCTCTAAGTTGCTTAATGCTGACAGGCCTTTGCGACCTTCACTATTGCCTCTATCTTCTCCTGTATAGGCAGAACTCCTTCTAAGATAATATGAAGCCAAGACTCAATTCTTTTAACCGCAATAAGCACTTTTTTTGGGTTAAATACAGATTTTCATGTATTTTAACCTTTTTGAAACATCTTCTAAAGTCGCAACATGCTCTTCTATAGTTAAGCTCGAGATAAGTATATCATCTAAGTACACGAAGACGTTCTTTAACTCACCAAACAATATTGACATGAGTCTCTGCCAGGCTAGAAGAGCACTTGTAACCCTGAATTAGATAGTTAAAGCTATAGTTCCCCGAAGGGGCACGTAATGGTAAAGTACTTTTGAGTTTCTTCCGTGACAGGGATGTTGTAATAGCCTGGCGCAGGCCCAGCTTTGTCAACAATTTGCAAAGTTGCAATTGGAAAATTATATCCTTAATTTTAGGCAGCGTAAAATTATCTAAGACCGATCTCTGGTTGAGCAGTCTCAAATCTACCACCAGTCTTACTCTCCCATCCGATTTTGGCAGGAACGACACTGGAAAATGCCAGTTGCCTCCTCGGCGTCTTATAACTCTTCGACTCAGCAATTTATGTTTTCGCCTTCGCCTCATATAAAATGGTGAAACGAATTCTGCTTTCAATTGTATGCTCTCCACTAACCTTAACATGGTACGGGTAATTGTCGCCAGCTTGCCATAGATTTTCTCTGTAAAGGTTATTCTCATCCCCCACCCTCTTTCAATAGTATTCCTACACCGACTCCATCCCCTTTATTCCTGTAGGTTGCGCGATGAGCGCCACTGGCTATCTGTTCTTTTTTTCAAGTTTTAAATTGGGCTCTTGTAAGGTGTTAAAATATTTCCTTATATTTTTTAATTAAGTTATTAATCATTTCATTCTAACAAAGGGGAACGTCCAAAGAAACAGAAGAAGAGGTTAAAACAGAACTTTGTATTTCCTAGAGAATTCAAAAGCTTTATTGTTAATTGAGACGCGCGATTAGTCTTAGGGTCGAGTAGTATGATATTTATAGCCAAATATTTTTAAGGAAGGGCATGCCGAGGACGTTAAAGTTAATGTTTCTTTGATGTTAAATGTACATAGGTTTCCAATTTGATTTCGACCTTAATTAATTTTTTTACTATAATGTTTATAAATTCTCCATCGCTGCTTGACAATGCCAATAGTGGACTTCCTTATCTATTCAGAAGCTCTGGTAAGGTCAGCAAGCTCCCGAATATAGGTAGACTTATTACTAGTTTTATCTAAAACATAATATAATCTTACTTGCACCGAGTCGCCTCGCCCTCGCGGCAGTTTTTTTTATTTTAGTTGGTCTTTCATTTTGTTCTTATTGTCGTACAAATTACATGCAATGTTTCTTAATTCTAATGACCCCTGAATCCCCTTCAATAAGAAGAGAAAATTCCTTCTCTTTAAGAAAAATTTTCAACACAAATTCTTAAAAAAATGAGTTTCTCCCTGACCCCCCTTAAAATCATTAGTATTATTATTTTACTATTTTCTCCTGCATGCGTAAGATTACAATTCAGTTTTAAATAGGAATTGACCTCCGTCGCCTCCTCCGTCACATTATTGTGAGAGTGAGTTGGCCTATGCGACTCACTGCCAGGCGTAGTTTCCGCCTCCAGAGTTACAGCATGATCAGTCGTCGTAGCTCTAGATTCACCTTCAATATTTCTATTATTGTATAATCATTGCCGAATTACAATCCTCCTTGTCACCAATATTATTATTTATTATTATTATATTATAAAAGATCTCATATCCAATATTATTATTATGAATTAAAATTATTTAAAATATTATATTGTTATTATAATAACATTTTTTCCATACACATAACTATCATTCATAATGTAAAATTTCTATTACTATTGGCAGTACTGTTATAGTTACGACCCTATCATAATTGTATTACCGATTATAATTTGTATCATATAATTATCACAACTGTATTTATTATTATTACCATATCATATATATAATTACTATACAATTGAAGTTTCTTCTTTCAGATTTACACTAGTTACATATTTTAATTTACAGGACATAATGTGATTGAAAACCTTTTATTTTCTGTTTTCTCAGGGTACCCTCTCTCGGCCTATTGGATGATACATAGGCCGACTAGCGTTTCCCTGCTGGGAAGATCAGGAGTCACCTCTGCGCTGTTGGATTTGAGGGACTGGGTGGATTAAGAATACATCGCAAAAGTACCGACTCCGCATTTGAAGAACGGTGATGAAAATCCTTTCGCTGAAGAAGCATTAAACCCTTTCCACTTTTTAATGCTCGCTTTATTGGCGACGTCGTCAGATTTCGAGTGTTGGACTTTCTCCTTTGAATTTTGATAGCATTGCGGCGGGACGCTCTTGAAAGTTTGGCAAATTGCTTTAGCCAAGTCTGCGACACTTTTAATGAGAGTACGCATCTCTTCGGCTGCCTTTTCTTGTACGGCTGTCAAGCGGTTGATGTCTCCCTCAGGAGCAGATGATTCTCTAGCGGGGTTAGCGGTCCTCTCCTTCACCCCTTGAAGGGCATTTAAAGTATGCCATTGTCCTCTCCTTCCACTGGGGAAATGGCCAGCCCCGCCTTGGGGTTAAAAGTTGCTATATATGCCATCAGCTAGCTCCACTTATTCGTCGAAATTCCGACTCTACTTCACCGTTATAAGGGAGATTTGTAATTGTTGGGGCAGTTGTAATAAGAACAGCTCTCTTATGAACTCAGAATCGCTGTCAGCTACCAGATCAAATTTGGAAATACCCAGCATTTCCTTCACCCTACTTACGTAATCAGAAGGAAGCTCGTCCCTCCTCATGCCAGTTTGGAACATTTCTTTGATTTGAGCTCTCAAAGAAGGAGCATAATTTCTATGGTTTTCACGAGATTGGTATAGCAATCATCTCGTAAAGGAAACTTCAATGTATTTGCTGTTTTACTAGGCAATATAGATGACAGGAGCTTCACCCTCTCTCGAGGATCAGAGACTCCATTCAAGTTGAAGATCAATGTAGTTTGTCGTAACCAGTCCAGTGCCTCACGCTCAGTTAAGTGGGGAATGGCACGCAAGGGGAGACTTTTCTTCCTTTTATTCAATCCTACCAGAGTGGGGGAAGGGTGATTCTTAAACCGTTTTGTTGCCTCTCGGTCAATTCCGTTTCAGGAGTTGTCTCCCTCTTCTACTTATTTCTACTTCTACTTCTACTTATTTCTTCGGGAGGAGTTTGATGGGATCTTAAAACTCTGGACTTGAGTCGCAAGAGCCATGGTTGTTTCCTTATTTCGAATACTGGGTGACTTTCTTTTAGAGTTGGGCATTTTTTTCACTTATTTTTTTTTGGGGGGATAGATTGGGAGAAATTTTAAAAGTTTTTGTTTTGTGACATTGTATTTATTTAAAGGGAAATAAAAGAAAAAGCGGCTTTATCGTCTTTCACGCTATACCTTTTTGGGGAATTTGAATTGTGTTCTCTTTTTCACTCTCACTTTGAGATGGCACTTTTTTCACTCTTCACTGTTTGATTCACAAGATATTTAATTGGATTTTATCATTTGTTTTAACTTTTTGCATTTTACTGATCAGAAAGGTTGTTTATTCGAGTCACTGTGGTGGTCACCAGCTTGTACTAATTAATTACGATTAGCACAAAGGAAAATAAAGGTGATTGTCACTTCTTATTTTTATTACTTAAAATTAATTAAATTAAAATTTTTTTGCACAAGTTGGTAAATTATATGGTCACAATGATTGACGGATTCAATATTGGAAAAGTTCCTAAAACAAATGGGATATAATAGTAAATAGTAATGAGCAGACTCTTGCCGCGTCAAACACTTTATATATTCTTCTTCTATAATATATCGTTTAAACCAGTTATTTATATATTGTCAGGATTAATAATAGTTCGCATTTAAAATTAACATGAGTGTTAAACTGTATCAATTAATTGTAAATTGTCACAATTAATAACAATTGTCGTTAAAATTTATTATAGATTATTACACAGTCAATTTAAAGCAATCGGTTTCCGTAATGCTAACCAATTCTAAACGCGCCCTCCCTTCTTGATGTGCGAGAGCAGACTACCATTAGCCTCAAAAAACCGTTAAATCTCTCTCCCATACCAAGTGTACAAAGTTGAGTTCGTGTGTACAGGTATAAGCAGTCATGGTGAGGTCCGAGACATGATCGATAGTCAGGTATACAGCAGCATAGTTGAGGTCCGAGACTCTGCCCTTTATAATAGTATTATATATATAGTATATATATTATATATATTATATATATAATATATATTATATATTAATATTATATATATATATATATTATATAATAATATATATATATTATATATTCATCGCTGTAATAGGTGTAGCAGTGGATTCAAAACACTGTACCTTTCACTACTCTACTTCTTCGCAACAAATTGGGTCTGACAGGTTTGCACATCCACTTACAATAACCAATAAAAATAATCCAACAACAAAAACAACATATACAGTCCACTTACAGATGCAGATGTTGAAGTGTGGAATGCGGATGCGGATGTGAATGTGATATTTGTTTTTAATATCCGCGGACGCGGATATTTGCTATGATATACTATATATACATAATATATAGAAACCATATGATATATACTATATTATATATATATATATATATTATTATATATATATATTATTATTATTAATATAATATATATATATAGTTCTGTATCTACAAATAAAATAACTAAATATAAATATATATATATATATACATGTTATATAAGATCTAATATATATATATATATATATATATATATATATATATATAATATTATATATAATATTATATATACTTATATACCTATATACTTATAAGTATTAGCCACAATCTATTGATATAATTGTGTTTTCCAGATACGGAACGGGGACCTAACTAAAATGACCCACAACCTGTTCCCCAGGCTCCGCCCTTAAAGAAGAGATTTTACAATGAATTTTATACTTTTGTTGCACTAGTATTGAAATTCAAAATATAGGAAGGTTGTGCTTTAAAGAAACATCAATTTTTCGCCTTTTTGCTGAAGTCTGTTTCTCTTTTATCATATATTAGCCGCATTGTAAATATCTTCTCACTTGGAACACTAGTTGGTGACAGGCCAAGTATTTCTTTGCAAGTTTATCAAGCGTTGGTAAACATTTTGCTTAACATATTCCATCAACTGATAGGAACATCATTTTGTATCTAGTAGTTTTTCATTTGGTGATAGTTTTTTTCAATCATTGCACTACATCTTTTGGTAATGCGTGTGTTTCTTATCACTACTGACTGTAGAAATTCTTCCAGGACTGTTATTGATTTCTTGTAGAAGGTGTTGGTTCTGTAATTTGTTTTTTTCCTTATTAATGCAGTGGCGAATTAATAAACTATTCGAATTGTAGTTTTTCAGCTGCAACACAGTGACGATTTAAGTTGTTCTAATACTGTGTTACAAAAAAAATTGCCTTTATAACGGGGACCTAAGTAAATTGCATAGTATGAAGGTCATGAGCTTTATACTTTGAGATCAGACATCATTACACAGTTGAGTCGAGTCCCATGTCTCGCATTTAAAGTTTGCGTTCAGATTCATCTTAAGTATTTTTTATTATAAAATTCTTTATTTAAATCCCGACAATAAATATCCGCGCAACATTCGCGCGACAAAGCGCAGTAAATTAATTTTATTAACGTGCGGAATGCGGATGCGATGCGGATGTTCCTGCATCACTAATACATAACATAAACATATTACAAATCAACATAAATGGGCTACATAACATAAACAAAGAAATAGTAAATTTACTAAACAACATATATACATATGCGTTGATTCAAGAAGCTCACTTACCCTTGAAAACCAAAGCCAAAATTTTATGGATATGACGCCATCTAACACTACAAATCCCAAAAATCACGCACACTGATAACACTCATACACACTCACTACAACACTAACACTCATTACGCACCAACACATCACTGAATTGACAATACCACCGAATACAACTGTTCACTATAATGCATTAACAAAAAGACGCAAATTTAATAAACTTTGCTCCCTCACCACCCTCATCACACAGCCCTAAGCAACTAACTCCAAAACCTTACCCACTTACAACCTTCCAAATTCATAATGGAGGAGACTTCAACGCCCACCACCAAACATAGTAAAACGCCCAAGAAGCAAACCAGAGGAATACCAACCTTATATCAACCTACATTACTAAACAACAAAAACTGCCACACTGAATTTCACCACTAACAAATCATCATTAACAGTACACAACCCCAGACCTAACATTATGTTTCCAAAATTCTAACGCACTCTTAACTCATTGTCAATACCAAACGAACTAACTCACCATCTCCCATTATCATAGAATATTCAAAACACAACAACAAACCACCCATTCAAGAAAACATTTCACAAACTACAAAAAAGCTGACTGGACAAAATTTACAAAAGGTTGAAAAACAACCAACAAACCTTTAAACATCACAAATACAATCTACATAAATAAGGCTATCAAAATTCTTAAGTCATAAGTCTAAAAAGCCGCAGACCAGAAATATTCCCGAGGATACTCAAAAAAATATAACCCAACTTTAAACCTAAATCGAAACCGTAAACACCCTGGAAATCAGTACAACAAAACTAAAACACAAATCCAATACCCTAAAACAAATCACGACTAACTAGACCAAACATCTTCGCATACTTTTCAAACAATTACCTTACAAAAAAACTACAAAACACAAACACAATAGAATGTGGACCACAATAAAAATATTGAAAGCGCAGAAACTACAAACTCCTACTCTGAATCTATCAAAAACCAACTCTCAAACCACTAACAACAAAACAACAAACAAACATCCTCGCAACACATTCTACAAACCAATTAATGCACACCCACAAGCACAACAAATAATCAAATCTCTCAAGAAAATAAAAACCACGACCAAACATTAGAAATAACCCAAGACTTAGAAAACCACCATAAAGTCCTTAAAAACTTACCAGCAACAGGACCTGACAACATCTCAAACATACACCTCAAATCCTTAGCACATATATACAATAGCTCCATCAATTTAAATTCTATTCACCTCCATCTGGAAAGAACAATTTCATACAAAGATGAAACCAGGAAAAGACCCTCAAACCCTCTCCTATCGTCCAATTCATTACTACTATCCACACTATGTAATCTTCTAGAAAAGCTTATTTTGAACAAAATAACACCACACATCCTCAAATAAAAGTTTCAAAGCGGTTTCCAACAAAACCACTCAACCACAACAGCCCTAATAAACAATCATAACAAACTAATAAAAATCATATATATATTTAACACACAAAACAATATTTACTTGAAATTGACATCAACAAGGCTTTTGACACAGTTCCCAAACAAAATTCAATCCATAAAATATTAAAATAAAGTATCTCCACTAATTTAAAGAAGAGGATATCAAACTTCCTATCAGTGAGAACAGCTCATACAGACAACAACAAAAAATCCCGTACAATAAATATAAAAAACGCGTCCCTCAAGGAACAATCCTATCTCCCACCCTATTTAACTTATTCACAGCCGATCTACCACAACCACAAACAGAACACACAAACATAACCTGCGCAGATGACATCACCATTGCCACCACACGCCAGAACCTAAATACAGCTGCAAATCTCACCCAACAATACATCAACCAAATTCAAACTTGTTTCACCAAATAAATCATCTATCACTCTAATCACAACAGACCGACAACTCGGTACTACCCATCCCCAAATCTACATAAATAACATCGCTATACCACTAAACAAACACCTAAAATCCTTGGGTAACACTTGATGCACATTTGACTTCTCAAACAATAGATAACATAACAACATCAGCAAAGAGAAAATTAAAATAAAAGACCATAGGCGGCACTGACATTACAAATAACAAACAGATTCGCCACACAATTAAAAGTAAATAATAATCAACACTAAATTACGCCTCACTAACATGGCACCCATTATTGACCAAGGGAATATAAGAGAACTACAAATAAACAAGGCACTCAGTATTATAACAGGATGCACATCTACAAACCACAACACATTTACATGAAGAAGAACAAAATATACCATATTTGCAACATAGATTGTATGCATTCAATTCTATCCAAAAAAAACACGGTCGGCACCCATGTCGCACCCCTCCTAACCCAATTTATCACAGGCTTAAACAACTCCGTCCTCTCCAGATTATTCTACAAACAAAATTCTGGAAATAACATCCTACCACCACAAAACAACATATCATACACCAAACAAATCGACACCACACTAGCAGAATAACTAATTTAGAAACGACAAACAAACAAATATACTTAAATTTCTTTCAAAGATAGCATCTAAATTTAACTCTCTCCAAGAACCATTCAGTCATCCTTTAGCCAACTAAAAGTGTGGCCACCACCTAAATTTGCAACATTTATAATATAGATTACCTAAATTCAACCACTTTCAATATCTGCACAAATTGGCACCATGTTCTCGGAAACTGTGTTCACATCGCTACTTGACTGTCACTCTAACCGTCAACCCAGAGAAATCTTGGGAAATGTGCATCGCTAAAAGCGATCTGTGGAGGAGGACGGCAGCCAGCGGCGGCGGGTATCTGGAAGTAGTTGCAACGAGTGGCCACATTTGCTAGGTGCCTTTAGCCCCTCCGCTCCCCGGCTTCCTACCAGTGATTTCCCAGGTTATTTATTTTCATTATTTTAGAACAGAAACCCATTCAAACTATAAATTTTAGATATTCATTCATTATGTGCTTATATTGAGTTGGTTTGGATTCTGTGCAAATCTATTTTTGAAGTATTGCAAGTTTGGGTCGTGATCGCATCTTAATTTGGCTAAGATGACTGGGTGTTTTTATTGAAAGAGGTTAATTGTGGATATTTCTGAGTGGGTGATCATCCAGTATATTGTTGGTATGTCGATTCTTAATATTGTATCTGTTAAGTGAGTGTGTATTGTATGGGATATGAAAGTGTTGTTAGTGGGAGTTGGTGTTACTTAGGGACTTGCTTGATAATACGGCTGGAGAAGATGGAGGTTGTTTAAATCTGTGATGGATAGGATATTGCACAAACATACGACCAAAAAAAAAGAAATTAACATAAAACAATCAAACAAAAATCCCAAACAAGCCTTTTAAATACAACGTAATCCAAAAAATAAAATATTTACATATACAAACCTAAATTTTTTTCTTAAAACAATTTTTTCAAACTATCTTGATTTAGTCTGTGGTTAGTGGGGTTAGAGAGTGCAATGTGACAGGGGTGTTGTAGGTGTCTGTGTTTTAGCAAAATGGTTCCTATCATTCTACTGTGCTTGCTATAGGTAATATCTTTGTATTCGTAGGTAAGTGTAGTTGGATGGTCTGTAAGTGTCATCCTGTTATAAATATTGAGTACATTGTTTTGAGTTCGTTGGGAGTTTTGTCATGTTTTCCTTGTTAATAATGGCGATGACATACTGGTGAGCGTAGTATCAGTGATGGAGGATAATTGTTTGTAGCATGGTGATGGTAATATGTTTGTTATTTTTTGATGTCAGTGCCTGCTATGGATCTTAATATGTTCAATTTCTTGTTTGCTGATGTTGTAATGCTTTTTATGATGTGTTTTGTGAATGTTAAGTGTGTGTCCAATGTTACTCTAGAATTTTAGGTTGTTGTTTTGCTTATCGAATAGCGATGTCTATTTATGGAGATGTTGGGGATTGGTAGTTCACGACGTGGAGGTCATATTGTGATGTGTGATAGAGGGACTTGTTGTTGAAGCCAGACTTCTAATGTCCGATTACCCAAAGGTATTGTATTTGGTTGATTAGGTTTGGTTAGAAATGTTGCTGTGTTTAGATTACCGTTGAGTGTAAGCTATGGTATGATTCATCGGCGATAGGTTGCTTATTATATATATATACTATATTGTATATATTTATATATATTATATTTATATATATATTATATATATAATTTATAATTATTTATTTATATACTAATATATATTATATATATATATATATTATATATATATATATATATATATATATATATATTAATATATATAATCTATATATATATAGTATATATAGTATATTAATATATATTATATATATATATATATATACTATTTATTATATATATATTATATATATATTATATATATCCGTATGGTTATCCTCGTTATCAATGCTAAATATGTATGATCAGTTGAGCACACACGTACCTCTTAATGCAAAGACACTTGTAATAATTATGCTTACACACTAATGAACATAATCCCATTTTCGCAAAAAGTGCAATGAAACGCCTTTAAGATCAATAAACATTCAATATTGGGGATTTTGGACCCCATTTTAGTCCCCCACCCTAAAATGGACATAAAATTCTTAATTTTCATTCTATACTTGATGGGGGAAAACAGAACCGCAGAATTATTTTTTTACCTCTAAACTTAATATTGCAGGTATTTTTAACGTATTTAGACGGATAAAAGAAAAAGTCTGCTCGGGTCGGGTGTGGGGTTTTTTTGCGTTAGTTTTACTCCTGCTTCCGGCGTTTTCTATTTATTTCCCCCAAAGTAACTTTATTTTCATAATTGTAATATTGTAAAGTGAAAAAATTACCCATTTCTAGGGGGGCTAACCATTCGGTGTACCATTCGGTTCATGCAAGATGGAGTTCCCATTGCCTAACAGGTACCTAACAAAATAGACCCAAATAGACATGAGGAACATCCATATAACGCAACAAAATAATGTATAGAAGTACTTTTGATGACTTTATTGGAAAAAATTGTGACTCAAAGCAATTTGAGAAAAAAAGAGTCTCTTTAGCTACTAATGCATAAAAAACCAGGTTCTTTCAATTAATCAAAAACTTCAGTCCATCTATGCAAAGCAATCTCCACATAACAAAAATTTTGATATAACAACTTATGAGAATCGCTTGAAAATACAAGTTGAGATTCAGATACAGAAAAAAATGTCAAAAATTAGGCTTCGGAAAAAATGGAAACGCAACGAAATAACATGAAACTGCAGACTTCAGAAAAAGCACCACGAAAAAATGACGATTTAGAAGAGTTCAAAAAGGTTCGGTATGCTTATTCTCCATCCAAATTGTCTGAAAATTAAGAATTTTCTGTCGTTTTAGTAAGTGGGGGCTAAAATGGGGTCCCAAAATCTTCAACTTGAACCTCCCCTTAAGATCAATAATTGATATTAATTTACTCTAATAAACCAAACCACGGGAGAGAGAGAGAGGAAGTATATAAAAGTGAGATGTATTATACAAATTAAACATTTATATTTTTACTTGTTTATGTTTCATATTTATATTTTACAACTAACCAATTAAAGACATCTATTATCTTAACAAACATAACATTTTCCATCCAAAATAATCTAACAACTAGTCATTTTAAAAAGATGCCTCTTGTCAGCTCATAGCTGGCAAATCCATTATTGTTGGAGTGTTAAGCTACTCAAACTTGCACGTCAATCGAATGTTTTCATATCATTATCACTATCTGGTGACTATGGACTACTGAGTGGTTATCTTTTTCTTTCTCTTTTGTAGTTGTGGCAGAGAATTGATCAAACATGACGTTTTAAATGTTTCAATCATCATGCGTCTCTATTTCGTAATAAAGTTTTCCCAGTTTTTGGACACCGTAACCGAGTTTCCACTTAAATAATTAAATTAAAGGCAGCATCCAATATTGGAGAGTTATGGGACCCACATTTAAGACCCACTAAAAAATGGACCATTAAATTCTTAACTTTCTAGAACAATTTTGATGAAGAAAGCATGGATGCTTCCTGTAAACTGTTATTTCGGTGTTTTTTCTGTTCTGTAGTCATTGCTCGGAGTTTTACCATCTTTTCAGAACCTATTTCTTGACATTCTTTTCGGATCAAATTCTACAATTAGTATTTCGAAATGATTCAAACTTAAAAAATATACATAGCATGGTCTCATTACGCACAAATGCATACATTAGTTTTTTAGATAGTGGAAAAATTGTGTACTCAGCAATTAAAAAAAAAAAAGTTGGTTTTGAATTTGACATTGTTGAGCACATTTTCCAAAAATCAAAAAACATAAATATGTGCATTTTGTGCGGATAATAGACCCATCTATTGTATATTTCAAGTTGAGTCATTTCTGAAAAAAATTGGTGAAAAAAAAAAAAAAAAAAAAAATCTCAGGTTTTCTGAAAAATAAAAAACATAGTTTCACTAGACTACAGACACAAAAAAACACCCGAAATGACGTTTCAGAGGTCAGAAAAGCTGCAGTTTGATTTTTTCCCCCATCAAAATTGTCTGAAAATTTAAGAATTTTCTATATGTCGTTTTTAGGTGTGGATAAAATGGGTCCCAAAATCCCCAATTTTGGATGCTGCCCTTAGGAAATATGTATTCTTAAATGTCAAAGATCTTATAAATATTTATTTATTTCTAACTGTTTTCATTTGTTTTAATATATTTTGGTATGTGACTTTAAGCGGTTTGACATTTAATTATATTTCTCAATTCAATTTTTTAATTGTGAGTAAATATCAATAGTTGAATGTAGTGCATAAAGAATAGAAGAATAAAAATTTGCAAAATTTAGCATAAGGCCTTACTTTCGAATTTTCCATACCTTTCATGTTTTTCTTGGGACGTTTGTGTGAATAGTTCCGCTTCTCTGTTTCTGTGGATAAGATGCCTACCAGTTGAACAGTGAAGAATGCCCAATTTTACTCATGAAACAACTTGAATTCAGTAAAGAGTAGATTGAGTTACCATTATCGATACAATTTGCTCGGGAATGCCATTAATATGGCAAAAAAATGTTTTTTAGAAGATTTATAGGTTTAGCGCTTTGTTTTTATTGATTTTGTGAAAATGACTTCGTCCATTTGCACTGAATAAATCTATTAACCACAACATATAATTAATGTTTCAGAAAAGGACTGGCGTAATCATATTAGATCGTTGCACGGTAAACTTGCCAAATCACAATGATGCGTCTAAGTTGAGAGAGGAGATTTTCTTTTAGCTCCATACATGTTGGACATTTTTTACTACTGGTAGCATGTCTTATCTTATGTTTGGCACCAACATAATTACTTAGACGAGCTTTTTGATCTAAGAACCACAGAATGGGCTAAATGAACATCCTTCAGCACTTCTGAAGCAAGGGCAATATTGAATCACACATTCTAAGAGAGCTTCATCACACAGCCATTCACCGTATTGAGCTCCGTTAGGACAATTGATGAGGTTTAATTTATTTTATCCAATGGAATGTTGAAGATTTGAAAAACTCTAGAAAGAAACAGGGTGCCTTACTAGTGGTTTCAGCTATTTGTTTCGACGTCAATGGAAATATTGAATGCTGCTATTAAAAGCACTGCTTACCCGGATTCTTAAGCCGCCACATCTCATGAAGGCAATAGTGATAGTGGCATCAAGCGCTTGACACCTTCCTTCGAAGACCACCTGTGCTCCCAAGTGTATGAATAGGACACTAAGAGAACCGATCACTTTTGTAATCTATGTTACCCCTAACTTTGTTACCTAACAAATACTAATAATGGTTTTATGTCATCTTACCAAGTGAAATGTCTGCCAACCAGTTACATGTGAAAATTTAGACAAAATATAGGAGCTAAAGCTTCATTGTCAATGGGGGAGTACCTCTTCTTCCGCTTTCGATGAAGTACGGAAGCATAGCTATTGGCTTCTCTGACATCTGGCAAGACACGAGACATAATATTGGACACCATCCCATTATGGAGAACGTCACAAGCCAATTTAAGAAGTGTCTTGTGTGCAATGGGGTTTGTTGACAATCGTCCGACCCAGTTCTATGGAATATCTTATACATAGAAAGATTATACAGAATTCTCGGCAAGGGTTGCCAAATAAGGTACCATTTAGCGTAAAAAGTAACTAACATATTACACAAAAACGTAACTTAACATCTGGTGGGGATAAATATTAATTATAACTTTCTATCTTTTTTTTTCATTGTTTTTATGGAAACCCTCTGCATCTATTCTACATCCCAAATACTCAATACTAATTTACACCAAAACTACATATTTTCTTTTTTAACCCTTTTAAGCCATATTCTGTTAAACGTAGAATATTTTTCCAATGTTTTATAATATACTGATGTTCATCTTTTTCCGCCACTAATATGTCATCATTGAAGCAAAAGGTACCAGTTAGACCATTAAAAAATTGTTCATTGTTTGTTTTCATATTGCAGAATAGCTGGCAATATCATATGGCAACCTTTTAGGTCTAAATACCCCATATGTGTATTTAGTGTACAAATATTCTGAGAACTTTCCTTCAAAGGCAGCTGATGAAATGCTCGTTTTAAATATAACTTAGAAAATACTATATAGTTACGTAAAACAGCAAATATATCTTCTGGACGTGGCAGTGGGTGCTGTGCACCATCTAATTGAGAATTTACAGTCACCTTGTAATCCCCAATACCTTAAATTAACATTCTCTTTTCATCAAAAGAACCAAAGGTGCTCCCCATTCCTAAATGGAACTTGTCCCAAATTCCTTCCCTTTCTAATCAATTACCTTTTCCAATAAAGGTTTAAGTGCAAATGGAATCTGTCTAGGGAAAAAAAATTTCGCCGTAGCATGCGCCCTTAATGATAAAGAAGCAGTCATATTATTTATTGTACTTAAAGAACCATCAAATACAC
>JABUQX010058404.1:5000-22500 GCA_015478945.1 Trachelipus rathkii | reverse complement strand
CTTTTCTATCTAATTTACACTCTCCTCATCATAGCTAACTTCTATTAATTTTTTATTCACATTTGCTTTTGATCCTTATTATATGTATTCTAGCAATTTCCTTTATAGAACTGTTATGTTTTACTATTACGTTCTTTCCAGCTATCTTAGTTGAACCTCTCCATTCATTTTCTTCTTCCCTTTTATAAAATACCCCATCAAAGAGATGAGCATCATCCTTTTTGTGTTCCCTGTTACTACTAAGATGCTCTATCTAGTTATATAATATAGTATATATAGATATAAATATATATAATATAATATATATATATATATATACTATAGTATATACTATATATATAATAAGCTAATATAATATATATATATACTACTATAATAATACAGTATAACTATAATATACCCCAGGTACATATATTATGTATATATATATATACATATATATATATACTATATAATATAACTATATACTACTCATAACCTACTACTTATATCGTACTCATACCGACGATTTGTAATCATTGACCCACTAACACCTCATATAACTCACTATATAATATCACATATTATAATCAAATAAATATATATACTGAGATGTAATACCTGCTCTCATACCTATAACCACGACTCATATAATAATTTCCATAGACTACACACCCGCAATCACAACGACTAGTACAGTAGTAAGCCATTATTAATAACGACGCTATCAATATACCCATATATAGTTATATATATCATGCAGGTATAAGTATCCATCCTCAATAGACTACTCACTCATATTACTCATCATTCAAGCCCCACCTTGTTCTCCCCGGACAGACTGGTGGGTGGGTAAGGTGCATAACAATTGGCACCGGAAACAGAAAAATACTAGAAGAGAATATGACACAAGTCGAAAGAAAGCCCAGCCTTCTACCTCCCCCTTTATATTATTAGTGAGAAACTCGGCGCAGTCAGGACAAATCCACCCTAGGAGCTTCACAGAACCGAGATGTTGACCCTCACTATGATTAGCTCGCCAATGTGGGGTTCATCACTTGGCCCGTAGGCCACAACCATACACCCTCACAAACCCCCACCATTCACTCTTATTATGCACCTGATATTTCTGCGCCTCTGGCCAAACCTCACGATTCTCCTCCGCCAGACATTCTTTTTCTGACTCTATCCATTTCTTCCAGTCTCCCAGCCAACATCGATTCCCACACATTCCACCAAGCTAACTACATCCCCGCGTTAACCAACCGACTATACATCCCATCCGTTTCCACATGACCAAACCATCTCAACGTACTTCTCATTTATTCTCTCATTCTAATAACATTTTTTCACACCATACACTCTGAATACGTTCATTCCTGACTTTATCAATTTCTTTACACCTACACGCACCTAAGATTTGTTCATCTAAATGTACTTTAGATCCTATACCTTTTATGCCAACCATTAATCTCACTACATACAGTAAAACAGGTAACAACATAGCCTTATGGTAAGACCCTAGCGCCACTCAAGACTTAGTATCTTTGCATTCAGCAGGGATTTAATTGCACCAGCCACCTCCTGCAATTCACAACTTTCCCAGAGGTTGTGAGTTAAGACAGTCCTCGGTGTGAGTTCTAATGATTAGATGGTGAACCAGCTGGAAAAAGGTGTCTGATCTAAATATTTAGGGATATATGTTGGAATCGGGAAGGAAGCGGATGAATGCAGAGTGTAGTAAGGAAAGGTTTAATGACTCACTGAAGTGCGCGTTGGTTTGCAGACTGTCAAAATTCCGTGGGGATGTAAAGGGAAGCGACTAATCTGATTGAGATGCACTAGGGACTTAATATATGAGGGTAATGGTGTTACCCGTTGTAATCTTGTATGTAGCGAAACTATGGTCTGGAATAAGAGGAATTGATCTAAAGTACAACTGGTGTCAGATGGACAATCTTTAGTGACGTGATAGGTGTTGGAAAAGAAATCGATTAAAATTGAGGGAATGAACGTATTAGAGAGTTGTTTGGTGTGGAGACACAACAATGGGACGTAAATGATAAGGCCAGAGAATAAATGAAGAGTACCCTGGGTTGAGATGGTCAGTGGTGCAGGTACGTGAAGAGGTGCATAAACAGGACCCACTCCAAGAGAGACTCCACACAGCGTCATAAACCTCAATGTCCCTGACATCAGAATTACGCTGTATGGTTATCCGACATTCCACTATCTTTGATAGCTTCCCCTACCGCAAATATACCATTCGCCTACCAAAACTACAGCGTCGACCTCCAACCACACGACATTCCATGACACCCCACACACACACGACACACTCACGCTGCCTCGCTAAGGCTCTCACGGCACACTCTCCGAGTCTAGGTCCCCTGCAGAGAGACGCGATATGTCAAGCAGAGATAACACAAGACTAGGCACCGCAATCGTAGCGTGGGGCGTAGACCCTCACGCTCCATCCTGCGACCTCCTAACGCGCCTGCGCACTCTCCTATCCGTATCCTAAGTGTAAATGACCGGAGGTTGTTCAGAGGAGACTTATGGTTGTAATCCACCTGGGCCAAGAAATGAACTCCACATTGACGAAATCCATAGTGAGGGTTCCATCGCGGTCCCTTGAAGCCCCAAAGGTGGATTTTCTGACTGCGACGAGTTCTCACTAATTGCTATAAAGGGGGGGGGGTAAGGCTGGGCCTTCTTTTCTACTTGCTTCAGTATTCTTGCTACTGATTTTTGTGTTTCCGTGTATGTTACGCGCACCTCTACCTACCAGTCTTGGAGAGAAGATGGCCGTGTAGTGGTGATGATGATGATTATTTTTTATATTATATATATATATAATATACTTACTATATTATATATACTATATATATATATATATATATATATATATAATATATATATATATATATATATTTATATATATATATATATATATATATATATACTATACGTCATTCAATATATATATACTAGTACTATATATATATATATATATATATATATATATACGGTATTATATTACTAATTATATATAATATATATATAATCATATATATATTATATAATATATATATATACTATATATATATATATATATATTATAATAGTATATATATAATTTTCTTATTCATACTATTTACTTGTACTTTTACTTGATACCATGTACTTGTCTTGCACTGTTACTTGAACAAATTCTAGATACTGGTGTACTTGTGCTTTAAGCGAATTTCTAAAGTACTGTACTTGTACTGAAAAAATGTGACTTGAACCAAGCCATATATATATATATTATATATATATATATATATATATATATATATATATATATAGTATATATATAATATATATATATATATATATATATATTATAATATTACATATAATATATACTATATTATATAGAAAACCTCACATCATACAAATCTACTGTATATTATATATATATATATACTATTGATATATACTAATTGTATGTATAATACGACTATATATCGCTCATATATTATATATATATAGAGGTGAGCAGGATACGTTACTCCGCTTCTCAGTTATCATAAGAAGATCATGTGAAGGAAGCTAATATACTCTCTCTCTCTCTAAATTTACCCTCGTCGTTCTGGGGTTCCTCTTATATATCGCCTCTCATCGATATCTACTTATGAATGAGTTGCACACAAAGCGTTTATTTACCGATACAAATTCGCTCACCAGAATGCATTCCAGCATTTAAAATATAGATTAGATTATAACTAAAAAACCACTTAACATTAAACATTCCCAAAAATTGTTAGAACGATTCGAGAATAAATAAATTAAATTAAAAGGAATTTGTTCGATCTACCCTCAAGACATTTAATGTTATACTAATATGATATTATTATATATATATATATATAGTATATATATATATATATATTATATATGATAGACCTCATTATAAAGCTTCTCTAATAATATTATTTCCGATAGATATATACCCGTATATACTATTATCATATTATATAATAATATATGATATATATATATACTATATAACACAGTACTAGTGTCTTTAGTGATTAAATCTTTACCCGTTATGTATTTTGGATATAAATTCGTTATAATATACTTAGCGCTCACATAGAAGATTCCGTATATATATGATATACTAATTATTAGATATATATATAACGGTCATTCATCATCTATCAATGGAGTTCGACACTGAGTGCATTTAGCAGTAGTGGTCCTACACTCATTAATATCTCACCTCACTCACTCACAAGTACTCATATAGCTCTGTGAGTATAGTCTACTAATTATAATATATATATAAATATTATCATAATATATATATAATATATATATATAACTATATAACACATCTTATATTATATATACACTCACTCACTTGTATCCTTATTATATATAGCTCCGCTACGCTCACTTAGTGAGTGTGTGAGGTCTGAGTATATCCTCACTTCAGTAATTATATCAGCGCCCTATAGTCAGAATAATTTCTTATGATATATATACCGCGCTCATTATTATACCCCCTATCATTATATACATTACATTAATATATATATATTGATTCATAATATGCTACCTCACTCTCTTCACGAGTGAGTGAGCTCACTCACATCACTCTTCTATCATGATATAGCTTAAGTCGAGAATTACTATGCTACTCGTATCTCACTGGAACCACTATTGTCCATATTTCTCACTCACCTCGTACTACGTAGCGTGAGAGAAGCTCCTTTCTAGCCCTTCTACTTAATGCCTATCTTAATATCGTAGCTCACTCATAACCATTCTCTCTCTGAGAGAGCTCAATAGTCCTCACTCGCGACGACACTGATTTTCGTCCATCACAGTGATGTGTGTTCAGTTCTGCTATAAATCGCTCTCTACTAATCCACATCTTGCACACACGTGAATATACATATTGGCGCACTAATAGGAGTGTGTGCTTATTTACTAAAGAGACTCTCTCATTCTTAGTGAGCATTCTTATTCACTATAAATATAAACACAAAGAATTTTTTTTTAAGAGTTTCGCCTTAAAAAGGTATTAGTAAAAACAAATTATTTTTATTTTCATGTTATCACTTTGTAGTGTTTGGATGTATTTTATTATATAGCATCGAGCGCTGCGCCATACTTATCATAATGCGCATAACGTCATACATACTTCACTCGTAATCGCTCAGATATAATAATATGTCGTCATAAATATGTCACTATAATATCAAAATAGCGGATGATTATTTAGAAAATATTTTTTCCTTTAAATTGCTCTACAGTCAAAACGTTATAAAACTATCGCTTGTGACCTATTGCCTTTCAAGTCTAATAGGTATTTATCATAGCCTGCTTTTATTCCCATATATATATATACGATTATACTATATAAATAAATAGGATATATACTATAATTACTCATGATATATACTTATAATATTATATTATATATGATATATATATTATAGTATATATATCATACTATATATACTAATATATTATAATAAATATACTGATATAGTAAGATACAATACTAACATGTAACGTATATAATATATACATATATATATATATATATAATTATATATATTATATATATATATATATAATAGTATATATATATATTAACTATAATATACATATATATATATAAGCTAATATTTATATATATATAATATATATATCGTCAGCCAATACTTTCCCCTGATTGAGGGGTACAGGTGGTCGCTACTTGCGCTGGGAACTTAAAGTAGTCAGGAAAAATATGAAGCAAGTCGAAGAGAAGCCCAGCCTTGCGCCACCTTTTTACCCCAAGCGAAACCTCTCAGTCAGAAAAATTCACCCCAGGGTTTCACGGGACCACTAAGCGGCGGCCTCACTGTTGGATCTCGTCAATGTAGGGCTCAGCCCTGGCCCAGGTGGGCCACAGCCATATTCCCTCACAAAACCCGCCATTCACTCCTTTTATGTACCTTTCTTTCGCCTCTGCCAAATTCACATTCCTCTCCTCCAGAGATTCCTTTACTGACTCAATCCACTTTTCTTCGGTCTTCCAGTCGGTCGTCATTCCCAACACACTCACCACGATACATCCGCTTAATCAACCGTACATTTACTTCAACGAACTTTCAGTTTATTTCTTCTCCAATTTACTTCCTTCCTTTACCACATCCACGTACATAGCTAATCCCTAATGCTTTCATTTCCTCATTCCGTATCAATTCTTCTTCTCACACCTAACACCCCCTCTAAAGATTGTCCACCTGAGCACATTGTATTTTTAGATCTATAACTCTTATTCCAGACCATAGTTTCACCTCTATACATTAACACAGGTAACAACATACCATCTTGTAAGACCCTAGCGGCAGATCAAGGACTTAGCCCCTAACATCCACCAACAAATATTTATTTGCTCCAGCTCGAGTGTCCTGCCATTTCACAAATATCATCTTACATCTGCATTCACTTCCTTCCTCTATTTATCCAACATATATGCTTATAATTTGAACTCGAGAATCTTGTAATCCATTGCGCACCATCCAGCATAGAACCACTAACCACACTCGAGACTAGTCCCACTACAATTTCGTAACCTTCTCTTTTTACCTTTTACTTTCAAAACCCTCTTTTACACACCTTGCAAATCGCTCTACAAATCCTCTTCAAACTACGTATTTCAGATTCCCCACGCAAACCCAAATCATCTCTAAAAGCCGCATGTCTTATGAACAAATATGTGGCACCCCCACTCCCTTCAATTCTCCATGATTCTAGCACTCTTTGCCCTGCGCATCCTACCTCTTAAAACTTTTTCATAATCCAGTTAATCATATACAAATTGAGAGCTCACACATAAGGCCACACTTACTCTATCTTCCCACTATCCTTGCCTCACTCCCGCTGAATTAATATTAACACCCAAGAACGCTCTCTCCACTCTCCATCGTGTCTTATTCTTCTAACACACACACTCTCACGTTCGTGCTCATGCGCTTGAGTCTACGAGCTACTAATACTCATTCGATTCCGGATTCAGAGCCTACCATTATCTATCCGACGCCCATCCCATCTCCACAACTAATACCTTCATTCGCCTGATCATACTTAACCCTATCATTACGAAATCCGTTAATGGAGAGCAATCCATACCAACATCCATTACCCACTCCTCTAAACGCACATGTTCTTCACCAATTTGTCTCTGCAGTCACTCGACACCACTCTTTCGACCAAAAATGAGCCAGCATATTAATTATAATGTATATATATAAATATTTTTATTTATCTACAAATATAGCTTACAATATACAAGCTATATCTATAATATATATTATATGTGTGTATATATATATTACTTTTATTAATTATTATTTATTATTATATATTATTATTATTATTATTATTATTATTATTATTATTATTATTATTATTATTATTATTATTATTATTATTATTATTATTATTATTATTATTATTATTTTTTTTATTATTATTATTATTATATTATTATTATTATTATTATAATTATTATCTCCATTGCGTCCATCCTGTTAGGCTTTGACTGTTCAGGTGCTACTTTATACAAGTTCCAGTTTGTTAGCTTAGGTAATGTTTGCTCCTCCTCTACTTCTTCATCGTCTTGCCTCTTCGTTGTATAGCCTCCGCCACCGATTCCATCCATCTCTTCTTCTGTCTCCCCGCTGGTCTTCTCCCGTCTGGTCTCTAATCCATCATTTGACTCAATCTCTCCCCTTCTTCCATTCTTTTCACCTGTCCAAACCATCTTAACTGGTTTCTCTCCGCTCATTCCAAAACCGACTCCATTCAAAGTTCTCGACTCACCAGCTCACTCCTCATTCTGTTTCTCAAAAAGACTCCCCTAATGACTCTAAGTATCATCATCTCCGCAGCTTCAAGTTTACTTTTTTGCACTGTGTTCATTGTCCAGCATTCCGATCTATACAACAATATCGGTCAGAATTTTTTTTCCTATATTGACACTTTAACTTCTGTTCGTGTCCCTCTCTCTTTTAGCAACGGGCATAACATTTCCACATTCTGTGAGAATCTCCCTATTTTCTCTCTCAATTCGTCACTTAAATCTATTATCCTGCTTAAGCCTCGTCTCTTCTGTGTTCGCCACTATCTCTTTCCATCATTTCAGTTTTCTTTCTGTTTATCATCATGCCCAATGACTTCAGTACCTTATTTCATCTATTTACAGCTTCTTGCAGGTCTTGGGCTCCTGATGTTAACCCAGCAGCATCATCCACATAAACCAACGTGTGCTCCCTATCTTCCCTTATGAATACCCCTTTATGACAACTATCCAGGTAAAGTTCAAAAAACAATGGTGACAGTTCACTGTCCCTGTCTAACCACAGTTTTAACTTCAAACCACCTCACTCTTCCTGTTCCTCTAGCCATATTTATTGTTTTTTTGTACATGCTTTTAATGGCTGCTATCAATCTTTCCGTTATGCCATACACCGGGTCTTTTAACGCTCTCCACAGTTTCTCCTTCTTTATTCTGTCGAATGCCTTTTCTAAATCTATGAACAGCTCATTATTCAGTCCATCGTACCCTGTACTCTTCCCATATTTTTATCTCTATCATTCTGATTTCCTTATGTTCTTGTCTTACTCTCAGGGGTATTTCCTCTTCTACTTTCAATAATTCATCGAAATACTCCCTTCATCTTTCCGCCACTCCTCTTCCTCCAGAAGAGATTTACCCTCCTTATTCAGAACCGTATGCATCTCCGGTTCCTTACTATCTCTTATGCCTTTGGAAATTCCATATAAAAAAATTTTGTGCCCCCCGGATCCTCCTTCAGTTTTCCTTCTATTATGCTCCAAGTAATGTCCAAACTTCTTCGTTTTATATCTTCTGCTTGGTTTCTCGCGTTTACATAGTCTTTTCTTTTCTCCTCCGTTCTTGTCTTCATCTATTTTCTACCTCTCATTCCACCATGCCGTCTACTTCTTCCTCCCCCACTGCGACTTTCTTCTTTCCCAGTATTTTGCTTGCGATCCGGTCTGCTCTTGTTTTAAAAGTGTCTCAACTCTCCTCCGCTGTTTTATGATCTTCTGTCCTTTAGTATTCTTGTGTAAATACCACACCTTCCTCCCTCAGCTTCTCCAAAACAGGTCCTTTTTAGAGGGTTCCTCTTAGCCTTTTTCCTTTGTTGGAATCAGCCTTACACTGAGATTTACCAAATACTATGGATTTGGAGATCTTGGAAAAATCGTGTGTACGATTTTACCACATCCTGCTAGTAAACATCATCTTATATTTGTTAGTTAACTATCATTGGCAATCATTCCAGATTTTTCACGTGTATGCTCTAATGTTCCTCGCACCCTGCCACTTCTACTATCACAGTCACGATTTGAGCTTATATGCCATACGTATGTACTCCCTAAAGACGCTAGATTCGCTTACCATCCTCAGTTTTCTTATTAAGAGATGTCGATAAAGGGTTTTCTTCCTTAAAACGTTTGTGTTTATCCCTTGTATACCATGCATCCCCAGCACCGTCGTCCTCTCCTTCGTCACGAGTTATCAAACATATGGAAGTTTATGAGATATCCTCAGAAGTTCTTCTCTCATCTCATCGCGTCTAATACATATGTTGGAGAGGTACTGCGAATTCCGTCTTTCTCCTCCCACTGTCTTTCCCTGGGTTCGCCCATATCCTTGGATTAAGTTTCTAGTGTTTCTCTTTCGTCTTCAGCCTATATCGCTATTATTCTTTTATTTACTAACAAAGTTTCCATTACATTTCTATAGAGTTCCGGCTTCTTCAGTATACCACCACCTTCGTGCCTTCTTCCTCCCTTGTAGATCATTACGTAGCCGTCATGTAGCCTTCATAAGTCCTCCCTATCGCGTACCTCAACCTTCACAGACCCCCAAACACCATCCAGGTTCTTCTTTTCCACCAGTCAACGGCCTCCTCTTCCTTTTCACGGCAAAAAGGCTTGCAGTGTATCGGGAATTATATATAGTGGTCTTTTCGTAGCCCTTTATCGCGCTTAGTGCGAGTGCGAGCACGCGGTGAGTGTGCGCTTGGTCCGCATCTCATATAACATTCTGGTTATCTCGAGAAAGATTCTTATACGTCTGCCCGACTCTGCTAGTTCGTGTCCTAGTAACCTTCCATGAATTTCCTATTATCGGTTCGTTTATTAGAAAACGTAAGCAAATGGCATAAGTGTTACTCTCATACCTTAACCAGGCGAAGAAGTAACTTCTTCTGGATCGACTACGTGAAAATACCCATTCACTTTTCGATCAAGTTTCAGCTTATTGCAGATGCTATTAAGTTTAAATACACAGAATTCGTTTCTAATAATAAAGAACAAACTAGAAAATTTTAGGTAGGCCTGAACTAATTTTTCTAAAATATCATTGCTTTTAATCTGTAACTATGAAAAGAACCTTAAATTCATATTTACTTATTTACTGCACATATTGCTTAGCATTTAATCTCCATTTTTCTAAACGAGATAGTGCAAATTTTGATTTTTAAGTTTTACATGTTTTAATTTTATACAATTCATATATGTTTAATAAAGAATATTTTCTTTACTTTTATAAATTTTTCAATTGATTCTAACTACAAAATTATGGTTTAGCACATGCAGCTATGACCTTCTCTTCCTCTGAAGCCAATAAAGAGCCATCTAGAACCCTTGTAGGAGCTCTCCTGAATTTCTCCTTTTTTTATTTCTCAGTCCCTCTCCTTACTTCTCTTCTCATTTTCTCTTCCTGCTGTTTTTATGCCGCCATCTCAGAGACGACAACGTCAAGAATGTACTATATATCATACTATATATATAATAATATACTATATATATATATAGTATATATAGTATATATAATATAGTTCACTATATTATATATATATATATATACTATATAATATATATATATATATATATATATAATATAATATATATATATAATATATAGTATATATATATAATATATATATATATATATATATATATATCAATACTATGAATATATATATTATATTAGTATATATTATATATAGTATAAATCACATATATACTATATATATTCATTTGTATTTACATTATATAATTATATTACCTCAGACTATATATATACATACTTAGCTCTCTATATATATTATTTCATATATAGGAACTTTGGAGAAGTTTGACGCTATGACAGTAGACAAAACAGCAAAACACAGTATTTGGAAAACCCATCTTTATTTGTGAGATGCTTGTCATAGTAATAAAATTATTCAAATTAGATTTAACAAAACAAATTCCAGATTAAAATAAACAATAACAGTAGAACTTTCCCGTTTTTTAAAAATGTATTCAAAATCTCCATCTCATACCCCAGGATACAGGGTCACACTCACACAACATTGGGAGCAGAATGGGGTTAAATGACTAATTATTGTTAATTTAGTAATAATCGCAATAATTACATTATAAATGAATCCATCTCTCACTTGATTACGAATCCTTACAAGACTCACTCTCTCAGTATCAATACAATATTGTAGCTACACCAGTTTTCTCAATGGTTCTATGAGAGTAGAAAGCCTTTGCGAGAACTTGCACTCACGCTCTATTTTCATCTATGTCTATTTCTGTTTTATATATATAGTGTGTGTTTAATATATATCAGTTTTACTCTTTCTTAAGTCTCATTAATTTACGTTTACCTGCAGTCACTTTTTATGCGTCTTAAGAAGCTCGTATTTTGCTAAGAGTCAGAAGTTAAAATTGTTGTTTTTTCCTTGCTGGCACTTTTTGTCTTTTCTTTAGTAGTGACTCTTGGAGCAAAGGTAGAATTCCTTAAGCACATATTGTGTGAAAAGCAGAAATCAATTTACCACCACAAATTACTTCAAGGTATTCCTTGGCATAAATGGTTTAACTGTTCTACATCTTACAAAAAACACGAGCTTATAAAGACATAGAATAAAGGATGACTTGCGCAGGAAACGAAATAAGATGACTAGAAAGAGTAAAACTGAAGATAAGAAAATTTTTTAACACACACACACACAAAAAACAGAAAATGACATAGATGAAAATGAGCGCTGAGTGCAAGTTCTGCAAAGGTTCTATTTCAGAACCATTAGAAAAAAAACTGTGTAGCTAGCAATCATATATTATACTGGATATATGATCATGTTAAGATTCGAATAAATGAAGAGTATTCACTTCTATTTATATGTAAATACTCAGAATATTCCTGAAACAATAGTCAGTTTAACCCCATTCTTGCCTCCCAATGTTGTCTCAGCTTACCCCTGTACCTGGGTTAAGATGGAGATTTATACTTTTTTAAAAAGCGGGGAATATTCACTTTTATTGTTTATTTCATCTGAATTTGTTTCGTAAATCTAAATTGAATAATTTTTCACTATAACAAGCGATTTCAATAAATGTTTCCAACATATGGTTTGCTTTTTATTTAGAATAGCGTCTTTCCCACACCTGTAGCGTTCCACACGTCTGTCTCCGCTATATATATATATATAATATATATATATTATATAATATATATTATAAATGATAATATATATATATATATATATTATAATATATATATATATATAATATATATTATATACATATATATATCATATTAAATATATATATATATATATATAATATATATATATTTTATTATATATATATATATATTATATAATAATATTATATATATAATACTATATTATATATATAATATATATATATATATATATACCTATATAGATATATATATATATATAATATTTATATAGATATATATATATATATATATATATTCTGTCTGTCGTCTGAGATGGTCGCATAAAAACAGCAGGGAAGAGAAATGAGAAGAGCAGTAAGAGGAGAGGACTGAGAAAATAAAAAAAGGAGAAATTAAAACCTTTTAATATAGTTTTTGAGCTCCACACCTCAACAAAAACTCGGTAGGGTGCATGTGTCTAACCATATTTTGTAGTTAGAATCAATTGAAAAATTTATAAAAGTAGAAGAAAAATATTTTATTAAACATATAAATTTAAATAAAATTAAAACTAAAATCAAAATTATTTGCCCCTCTTCGAAATTAATGTTTTAACCTTGAGGAGGAGCCAAATCAACGATTAATTTTAATTAGTTCTTTTCGAATAGTTGACAGATTAAAAAAATGATATTTTAGAAAATTATTCAGGCTACTAAATTTTCTAGTTTGTTCTCTCTTATTAGAAAAAATCTGGTATTCTAAAACTATTTAAGAATCTGCAATACTGAAACTTTGAATCGAAAATGAATGGTATTTCAACGTAGTTCGAATTCACAAGAAGATTTGACTCTTCCCTGGTTCAAGGAGATGAGGAGTACCTTATGCCGGATTTACTTTTTTCCAACGAACCTGCCATAAGGAAATTATGTGAAAGGCTCTATTAAGCGGCAGCAGAACTAGCAAGAGATCGCAACGTTAAAAAGGAACTTTCTCGAGATACTCCAGAATGATACTGCCCTCGACACAGGCGGAATCAAAGAGTATGGATGACTAAGCGCGATAAAGGTGGCTACGAAAAAAAGACACACTATACGATATTGCCACGATAAATGCAAGCACTTTTGCCGGCAAAGAAAGGAAGAGGAGGCCGTTGACCTGGTGAAAAGAAGAAACCTGGATGTGTTGGGGGTTATCTGTGAGTCGAGGTTACGATAGGAGGACTATGAGGCTACCATGACGGCTATCGTAATTGAATCTACAAGGGAGGAAAGAATGCACGAAGTGGTGATCGTCAGTGAGATCAGAATTCGTATTAGATAAGAATAATGGAAGCTTTGTTAGTAAATAAAACGAATTAATAGCGATAAAGGCTGAAGACGAAAGAGAACACTGAACTTAATCCTTATAAGTACTATGGCAGAACAGGAGACCAGTGGAGGAGAAAACGAATTTCAGAAAACGCTCTCCAACATCATGTATGACGCGATGAGATGAAGAAGAAACTTCTTAATGGGAGACATAACAGCTTCTATTTTGAAACTCGTGGAGAAGGAAGTAGACGGTGCTGGGATGCATGGTATAAGGGTAGAGAAACGATTTAAGGGAGAAACCTTATCGACTTTGCAATAAAAAAAACAGTATCACTGCTAGGAATGACTTTCTTCAAACATGGAAAGGCAAAAAGGACTGATAAATGGGTGGAGTGCGGGAGGAACAGAGATACACCGGAAAAATCAGATGATTGCCATGATGTTAAACTAACAACAATAAGGATTGATGTGTTGATGGATGTGAAAAAAGTTACCCACGATTTCACAAAGATTCAAACCACTAGATATGGGTTATTAGGTAAGCTGATTTTTTGGAAAAAAAAAGGAAAAAAGGCAAGGAAGAAACTAAAAGGAGGGACCCTGTTTGGAGAAGCTGAGGGAGGAAGTGTGTATTTACACAAGAATACTAAAGACAGAAGTATCAGAAAACGGCGGAGAGACGTTAGAGACACTTTTTTAAAACAAGAGCAGAACCGGATCGCAAGCAAAATATACTGGGAAAGAAGAAGCTCGCAGTGCGGGAGGAAGAAGTAGACGGCATGGTGATATGGGAAGGCTAGAAAATAGATAGAGCAAGAAGTAGGAGAAAGAAAAGACTATTGCAAATGCGAAAAGGAAACCACGCAGAAGATAATAAAACGGAAGAATTTGGACATTACGTGCGGAGCAAATAGAAGAAAACTGAAGGAGGATCGGGCGGAGGGGCACAGAAAAATTTTTTAGTATGGGAATTTCCCAAAGCCATAAGAGTAGGTAAGTATACCGGAGATGCATACAGGTTCTGAATGAGGAGGGTAATCTTCTTATGGATGAAGAGGAGAGTGGCGGATAAATGGAGGAGTCATTTCGATTGATTATTGATAAGTAGAAGAGGTGAAATACCCTTGAGAGTTAAACAAGAGAACATAAGGAAATCAGAATATAGAGATAGAAAATAATGGGAGAGTGCAGCGGTACGAGGACTTGAATAATGAGGCTTCGTCATAGATTTAGAAAGGCTATGTCGACAGAATAAAGAAGGAGAAAACTGTGGACGAGCGTTAAAAAACCCGGTCTATTAATGGCATAACGAGAAAGATTGATAGCAGCGCATTAAAAGCATGTACAAAAGAAAGAAATCCGATATGGCTAGAGGAACAGAAGAGTGAAGGTGTTTTGAAGTAAAACTGTGGTTAGACAGTGACAGTGAACTTGTCACCATTGTTTTTTGACTTTACCTGGACAGTTGTCATAAAGGGGTATCATAAGGGAGGATAGGAAAGCACACGGTTGTTTACTGTGGATGATGCTGCGGTGGAGTTAACATCAGGAGCCCAAGACCTGCAAGAAGCTGTGAATAGGTGCTGCTGAAGTCAATGGGCATGAGAATAAACAGAAAGAAAACTGAATGAGGAAAGAGACTCATGGTGACACAGAAGAGACGAGGCTTTAAGGCAGGATATAGAATTTAAGTGACGAGTTTGAGAGAGAAATAGGGAGATTCTCACAGAATGTTTGGACATGTATGCCGTTGCTAAAAGAGAGAGAGGAACACCGAACAGAAGTTAAAGTGCAATATAGAAAAAAAAATGTCTTACCGATATTGTTGCATAGATAGGAATGCTTGCGACAAAGAACACAGTGCAAAAAAGTAAACTTGAAGCTGTGGAGGATAGTGATACTTTAGAGTCATTAGGGAGTCTCTGAGAAAACAGAATGAGGACGTGAGCTGGTCGAGTCGAGAACTTTGAATGGAGTCCGGTTTTGGAATGAGCAGAAAAACCAGCTTTAAGATGGTTTGGACAGGGAAAAGAAATGGCAAGAAGGGGAGAGATTGTCAAATATGGATTAGAGACCAGACGGAGAAGACAGGCGGGGAGACAGAAGAGGTATATGATTTGAATCCGGTGGAGGAGCTATACACGAAGAGGCAAGACGATGAAGAAGTAGAGGAGAGCAACATTGAAAGACAGAGATGAGTGAATGATTCTGAAGAAGTAGCACCTGACAGTCACAGCCTTAACAGGATTGGACGCAAATAATAATAATAATAATATTAATAATAATAATAATAATAATAATAATAATTAATAATTAATAATAATAATACATAATTAATAATAAATAATAATAATAATAAATAATGAATTAATAAAATAATAATAATAATAATAATAATAATAATAAATTAATAATAATAATTAATAATAATAATAATATAATAAAAGTATATTATATATACCACACAATATATATATAATATATATATATATATATATAATATATATATATATAATTAAATATATACTTATATATTATAGATTACTACTATATATGATATATTATTTATGCTGGATATTTTTGGGATCGAAAGAGTGTGTCGAGTGACTGAGAGACTTAATGGTGAAGAACAAGGTTGGTTTAGAAGTGGTAGAGGATGTGTGTTTCAAATCTTTTGCAACAGGGGTATTGAGATTGTTCAGAGGGAAGCTATTTTGCAGGAGTTAGTTGATATAGAGGAGATTTTAGGACTGAGAATGGAATCGAAAGTATGGTGAGTGGACCCACAGTTGAAGTGTTGTGTAAGAATAAATGGAAGTGAAAGTGATACTGTTTGACGCCCGAATGCGGAGTGATTACGGATGAGTTGTTTACGTGGTTGTTAATTAATTTGTACATGGATGGGGTTATGAAAACTTTAGAGGTAGGGGTGGGGCATGGAAAAGTGCTAGAATGATGGAGAAATTGAAGGGATTGGGGGTGCCCTATGTTTATGCGGATATTATGGGTTTGCGTGGAATCTGAAAAGAGTTTGAGAGGGTTGGTAGAGAGATTTGCCAAGGTGTGTAAAAGAGGGGTTTGAAAGTAAGGTAAAAAAAAAGAGTAAGGTTACGATTGTGAGTGAGGACAGTCCTCAGTGTTGAGGTTATGCTGGATGGTGCGCAACTGGAACAAGTGTCCGAGTTCAAATATATAAGATCATATGTTGTGAAGTAGAGACTCACTCATAGTGCAGAAGGTCGATTGCAGAGAGAGGTCTGAGTAACAAAAAGTTTTTGTGAACTGGCAGGAATCGCTCGGCTTCCAGGAGCGTCTGAGAGAGTGTCATATCAGATTGTTGGTGGATGTAGAGAGTGAGGGACTAAGTCTTGATTGCGCCTCAGGGTCTTACAAGACTGGTCTGATATGTTGCCTTACCCTGTGTTTATTTGAAACTATAGTAGTGAAACTATGGTGCTGGATTAAGAGTTAGCTAGCATTGATTAAAATACAAGTGTTCAGAGGCAAATGGACGAATCTTTTAGAGGCGTGTTGTAGTATTGAGTTTAAGAACATCGAGTAGAATGACACATCAAAGCATTAGGTTACTATGGCCTGTAGTGTGAGGAGAAGGAGTAAATTGAGAGAAAATAAATGAAAGTTCGTTGAAATGGAGACGGTTGATTAA
>JABUQX010058403.1:5000-32749 GCA_015478945.1 Trachelipus rathkii | reverse complement strand
AAAACACAAACTTTTTAAAGAAGAAAATAGAAACTTTAATTAAAATTCATATACACGAACATTTTCTGGAAATAAACAACATTTAACATTAGATTGAAAAATATTAAAATAAACAAACACATCGCTATACTGATTTGTTAAATGAATATATACTTATTACACTTCTGTCAAAGTTAGTTTTTGATAAGAAAGATACATCACTTCAGTAATATAAAATTAAATATAGTTAAATAAATTAAGCATACTAAATAAAAAAACAATCCTGACTTAAGCATGAAGCTTAGGATATGTATTTTAGATAGTCAAAGAGGAATTATTTGTTTTCAAGGATACCGCGACTGTAACAGTCATTTTTGACCGCGAAAGGTCGTTCGTATTGTACCCAAACATTAAATTAAAAGAGTTACGATATTAATAAAAAATAAAAAATTATAAATAAATATATAATATATATTCAAAAATTAAATTTTGAATAAAGATACTACTACATAAAAATAATTAATATTAAGATATAAATAGTAAATTTAATAATTAATGATATTTACTATAGTAATTATTATAAGCATAAGTACTCAATAAAGGTTATCGCAATTATCTTAATCAATAAAAAATATAAACTTAATAGATAAATAAATAAATTACATATAAAAAAAAACATTATAGATTAGATCATAATATTTAATAATAACATTACACATAATATTACACCATAAATAACAAATTATATATATAATATTAGTATATACATCACTATAATATATCTTAATATTGGCAAAATTATAATTCAACCATGTTAATATATCGTAATATATAAATTAATAGTCATATTAGATATGTTTAAGAGATTTAAGAAAGATGGACAATGTGTAGATAGGTTACGTTTTTTGTATGTATATTCATATTAACTCTATCTCACTATGCCAGTTATATTATTTTAAATTCAAATATGAGTAACTTATGTATTAGTATACATGTATCTTTATATATTTGTTATTAATATATATATAATAATAGCTAGCTTACTTTAGATCCTATTCTATATATGCATCATAAGTAGTTATGTTATAGGTTTATGTCGCTTGTATATATTATATACTCTTATATATATGTATGATGATATTGATGCTTTTAATTTGAGTGTTGAAAATCTTTGCTGGCGTTAAACCGCTCGCCGACTCACCTTTATTGAAGGTTGCATCGCTCACTCACGTATATTTTAGTCTTTGCGCTGAGTGCTCCTCTTATACTGCTGGTGGTCGTTAGAGTCTTAATGATAAATTTTTTGTTAAATTTGTTAGCTTTGTTAATATATACATATTAAATAATAGCTCAGATATGTATGATGTAGCAAAATAAAGTGTGAGTAGGTTTAACACTGTATACTCCTAGTGTGTTTGTGCAGGTTAATTACATCATTATCATTCACTGTTTAGTTTAAGAGAGAATGGAATCATTATCATCGATATTCAATCGAGCTTGAGGAACACGCTCCTTACTGACTTCGTACTGTGTATCGCAAGGGTATGTTAGGGTACCTGATCGCGAGCACGCTACATCGACCTACACTCACTTAAAGATTTAAGTATTCTCGGAAATCTCTGTGGATGATCTCCTGAGTGATTGATTTCTGTCTATATAGGTATAACCTGTGAGAGACTGAGAAATAGACGCTTTTGTTAATTCGTTAGCATATATTTCATTGTTCGTTGTATATGAATCGTTGATATATGTGAATTAAAGTAAATTTTTTTTTTAATATTTAAAATTTTAGATTTTTTTTCATTTTTGAATATTTAAATCTTTTTTTCATATGTTAATGTAATAATATTCGTAATCTCATATAGAATTGAGGAACTTTGCACCACCAAAACCTCCATAAACAGGTTCATACATTCCTGAGAACTGGGAAAAAGCATTCTGAAATAACCGATGAAATTCCAGGGCTGTAGATACGTTTAACTGGAAAAAAATAAAAATATAATAATTTATTAATAAAATCAGAATAAAATAAATAAATATTAGTATCATAGTTCACGGTACCTGCTTTGTCCCAGTCTCAAGAGTTTTAAAATTTCCTGCCTAAGAATCCCTTTATTTTGTTAAAAAAGAAAAATAAAAAATAAAAAAATAAAAAATAAAAAATAAAAGATTAGATATACATATTGTTATTTCTATTTTAGAGTTGTTGGGTAGTAACTTATAACGATTAAATTTACTATGTTTCGTAGTGTTACAGGTGATGACTCCTGATATATCAATCAGTCTCTCTTAGTCCTGTCCACATGTGCTGAAGCAATCTTTGTAGACCTTCATACTGTATGCCTCACGAGCATACCTACCTCTCTCGCAAACTTCGTCTCTCTCTCATCTGCGTGGTCTCTACTCTGTGTACGCGTGTACTGTATCACTCTTCTGGTCTTAATATCTCTCCGCAGAGATATATATATATAGTGTGTGCTCGTGATACTTCGTTATCTGGAATATAGAACTATAATCATTATATCCCATGATATGATATTATATATAGTGAAAAAGATGTGAAGTAGGGCGTGTTAGTGTTATTGATATCTTTCTATAAAATAAACAGTGTTTGTATCTTTTTATAAGTAATATTTTAGGCCTGTTTCAATACAACTGAGGCCTTTGAACCGTTTGAAGTTATGAAATAATAGTGTGAATTTTAACATAACCCGTTAAAGATACTGTAAACTTCAGTAAAATGTGAGCACACAGTCCTATTACCATCCTCCTCCTGCTCCCTACTCTCCACCAGAATCCTGAGGAGTATGTATTTATTATCTATTATGAGGGACATATTAATGTAGAAAAATGTCTGTCACTGTAGCTATTGTTATGAAAGTTTTTAGGTACTTATATTTAAAAAAGGTAGCTGAATCACAATATACTGTGTTGATATATTAACTCATTTAACTTCGATATTAATCAAATAAAGTTTCAGGGATTACCTTATGTATAATACTTTGGCGATTTTTATCATAATAAACTCAATGACAAACGGCTGTGAAATCAATAGCTACACATAATCTTATTTTTTCCTTCATAATATCCATGTATAGTTAATTTTACTAAATTAAACAGCTAGGGTTTGGAGAGAGGTATAAAATTGAGCTAAAAATATTCTAATCATACACCGCTGTCTAAACTCTCATAATGAACATATGTCAATAGCTCATGCTGATCGCTAACAAATAGTTCTCATCACATCAAATAATGAAAATACACTAAATATAGCATCACCTGAAACAAACGACACCGTAATAATAACGTTTTACGCGTCGACTAAAACAAATACTGTTTAAAAAACAACACACCTTAAACAGGAATAAACAGTTAACGTTAGCAAATTTCCGCTGCTTAAAACAATCAGTTAAGTAAACTAATTTAGAGACGAAAGAACGTAAAAAAAAAACCTACTCATCAACCATTGTGTAAATATATATCAAGTGATATTTCACAATTTTTTTTAGAGTAACTTGTGAATAATCATTATCCACAACCTTGTTTGTAATAGATAAGCCATAAAACTGATCAATGAAAATAATGTATGCTCAAATGAAATCCAAGTATACCAGAAGTTATCATCCCAATCTAAAGTAAAAATCTAAACATGTGCATCAAGCTTGAACTTCACGAATAATAATGTACAACGTGAGCAGAGGGCGGCCGTGCCTAACGAGTACAACTTGGTGGGGTTAATACACGACAGTAAGCAAGTCGGAACCTTATATAAGCAAAAAGTTCCGAGTATGTTTGTCTTAACTAACAGAAAGGGAGTAAGACTAGACGTCATGCATAACAGAACGAGTAACCTACTCATCACTTCAAGAGAGCTCCCCATTTGAGGCCAAGCTCCCAGGAGGTATCTCTCTAGCTGAGCTCTATTGTTTTATCGCATTGAAACTATATAGTAACATAAATTAATTACAAAAATTTATTCTACATCCACATTTAACCTTATAATTTTCAACTTATATATCATAATAGTTAAAAAACTCGAATAAAAAATGTTTATTTTTTTTTTATTTTTTTTAACTTCATTTAAATATAACTCTTGCTATATCGCCTATGCAATATATTCATTTATCATTTAGATCAGTTTGCAACAAAAATTTGCTAATACGTTTTCTATCCTAATACTTAAGTTATTTTATTATTTTTTTATTTAATTATTTATTTAATTTAAATTATATCTAGCGACAAAAATTTACATAACATTGATTCCTTATTGCAGTATATATAGCTCTAACTCTCATTATTTTAACAATACCACTCTCTCAATGCTTTACTCTTACTCAGCTAGAAAAGTATACTCACCGATGTTTCAAGTTTCCTATAACGAAACTGGAACTCCCTAATCAACACTCTGTTCTCTACACAACATAGTCTTCTAACATTTATTCCAATTGACTAAATTTACGACATTTTCCAGTTTTCCATTGTTTATATCATGGAATCTCAGTGGTTTGCCCAATGATTTCTCGCACTCGAAAAATAATACTCGTCGAATTTTCAGTTTCCAAGGCTTCGCTGGAATCCTTCCCAAGGATTTTCCCTAATTATCCATACTAGATCAAACGGGAAGTTCAAATTTATATGCCACCCAGGCAGTATAATCAACTAGTTTTAGTGTGACTTTAACAAAGCTAACATATCATAGTCTGAAGCAAGAAGTATAAATACGATGTCACAAAAACGTAGAAAATCCGCGTAACTAGTCTGTAGAAGCAAGTAAATATACTGCCGTGCAATATTAACAAAGATTTCATACTTGATACGAGCACGCGTGAGCGAGCAAGTGAGAGTCTATATCCCCGTTCGTTAAGCAACGCGTTATGTGCGACGAGGTGTAATAGTATACCAATGACGAAGTTTGGATGAGGTAAATATTCCATTTAACAAATCAGTGCTACCTTTGTATGGATGTATTCTAAATATAGCTCGTAGCGTATGATATCATATTATATATATAAATTTACTATCCAATATATTTGATATATCATATATATATTTTCTGTATATATATATAGTTAAAATGTGATATTCGTATAATAAAATGGGGATGAGAGTATTTTTAAATTTTTATTCTTTTAAATATTATATAAACTTTTTCTTTTTAAAAAAATTTAACTGTATTTATATAATTATTATTTAAATTTTCAAATTTCTTTAAAACTTTTTTTGTATTTTTTAAATAAAGTTTGGATAAATTTAATTCTTTTTATATTTATAATATATTTTAATATTATCTTTATATAATATATATTTTTATATTTAGTTTATACTTTTATATATTTAAATATAAAATAATATTTAACTTTATATAATATATTTTATTTAAAAATTTTTTTGGTTTAAATGCTTTTTTTTTTGTTTATTTTATCTATAATATATTTTCTATCTTACATTATATAAATTGAATATTTTATTTTTTTATTTTTATTAATTATTCATTTTATTTGTTCATGTATTTATAATTAATTAATTATTTCACTTAATTAATAATAATTAAGTGATTTTATTCATTTATTCTTTATTTATAATTTATTATTTTTATTTATATAACGTAAAAAAGAATGTTTTTAATATCCTAAAATACTAAAGTAATATCTTAGTTGATTATTCTCACATAGCTAAATTCAATATTCCTATCCCTTTTACCCTACCCTATCTGGCTCATCTAATTGGGTTAGACCAATATATTTATTCAAAGTCATTATTTTGGACGAAATGATACACTCAAAACTTTTATTTTTCGCTAGTTTATGAAGTGTTATACACACAATTTGAATTTAATTTAGATGGATGATTTGAGTTCAAACCATGAACAGCTACCACATCATGCTTAAATCCAAAACCACCCTCTCTATCCTCATCCCCTCTCAAACATAGTTGATCTATTGATCTATTGATCAGATTGATTCAAGTCATATTTTTTTAATTAAAATTGTTATGTTTTACATTACCGCTAAAGCCAGTAAATTAGTAATTCATCACCAGTAAAATTCTTCCAGTAAGGGACTCCAGTTAAATCGGCTTAAAGCAGCAAACAAATCAAGCTTACAATCCATGCCCTATAATGGTCAAAAAGGTAAATCAGTAAATCATAGTAAAGAACAGTAAAATACTCAGTAAATAAGTTAAATTTAAAACTGCCCTCCAGCTCATACGCCTCCTTTTCCTCAATTAACATTATAAAATATTTAAGTTTTATATGGTAACAAAATTTTTTCAAAGATTTCAAAGTCATTATTTTTTATATTAAAATCGTTATTTTACATACCCTAAAGCTAAAGCAGAAAATCAGTAAATCAGTTAAATCAAACCCTCCCACCCAAACACCCTAATATCTACTACCCATTCTATAGTGCATCTTATAGTAATCTATATTGAATCTATTGATTCAAGTTCATATTTTTTACTGAACATAACACAAAAACTATTTATTTTTTTATTTGTTTTTTTCTTTCTTTTACAGTTTTGTTTTTACTGTCACTTTCATCAGTCTATTTACCCTTATTACTGTAGAAAATTTCCAAATCTTTTTTCTTTCTCACCTAATGCTATAGATTAATAACATCATGATAAATCAGTTAATCAACACCTACTACCACTCTATTCCTCTATTCTAGCCTACATATCCCTATATAATGTAATACTATATTGAGATCTATTGATCTATTGCATTCAAATTATATAATATATATATAGTATATCAATTATATATAATATTATAAGTTAATATATTATTTATTTATATGTTAGACATGATAAAATGAAATAAAAATTTTATCAAGCATTTCTTATAGATCATTATTTGTTATATTTTAATAATATTATTTGTTTATATTTTATTTAAAAAATTTATTACTTTTTTTTAATTAAGTTTTATAACTTTAAAAATTTAAGCTAATTTTACATACTCCACGTAAAAGCATAAGTATTTAGTATAATCAGTTAAAATTCATGTTAATATCAACCACTTCATATATCCGTACCTATCCCATCATATATATATAATGATTTAATTTGAATATTCTTAATTTGATCTATAATAATGATTACTATTGAATCTATATGATTTACTAAGCTCTCAATATTTTGTATAATATTAGATACTTAAACATAAAAAATAATTTTCTTTGCTAGTAGATGTTTGGTTGTTGAAATATGTCGTAAGTTTGTTGATTGCAGTTTGATGATATGTTGTTTGATTGGTATGGGAAAATGATCTTTTTTGTGTGTAGTGTTTGCTGTTGAAAAAAAAATATATTGCTGTGCTGTTGTGCTGTTGTTGTTGTTGTTGTTGACTTGTTGTTTTGCTTGTTTGCTTGTGTTTTTGTGATTACATATATCAAACGGTCAAGTTAAATTGAAAAATTTTAGAATCACTTTTTCAAACATATCTCTAAATTATTAATGTTAATTTATCTACTCATAATAATTATAATAATTTTGAAAACTAAACAAAAATAAATCTCATCCTAGCCTACCTAACGACATTACAGCATTCATTAACCAGGAAACTAAAATTAGAAGTTTCCGAATGAGCTCACTCATCAAGATAACAATCTCAATCTATTACCATACACACTCGTGCACAAAATATCTACTATGTTATTATTATTCCAAGTGTATAACACATATGATAACTCCGATCCTATCTCTCTAAAATATAATTATTATATTTAATAATATTATTATTTATTATTATTATCATTATTATTATTATGGTATATATCTTATTATGTATTCCACATACGACTCTCACAATACCAAGTAGACGCGTGCTGTTCACTTGTGCCGTGCAGGTCCACAACAATGCGTAGAACACTGGTTTGTAAATTGGCATCTCTAACCACTGGATACCTAAAGACATTACGTAATGACTGTTACGCTCAATGAATTAGCCAAATCAGGAGAACACTGATACATTATGCTGGCGTATGCCCAGTCAGGAACAGCCTCAATTGAAATTCGTAGGAATGACTCAGAAATTATATATTAATATCTTTTTTGACAAAACTGGTGAAGCGGGGTAACGAGAATCTTCGGATTACTTGTGGATACCCTCGGATAATCTATTTGATGTCCTCAGTCCCTGATGGATACCTTAAAGCATATCGTGAGTATAACGGAGTGCGCTCATATGGTCTTACGAGGATTTATTTGATCTCTTAGTCCCCTCTATGTAATAATTATAATCTGTCTCTTTTAATGCAGCTAGTTATCAGTGTTCCAGAAATATCGATTTCTTTTTCATTATTTGGGTATAAGCTTTAAATATAACTCTATATGATTATTATTTTGAATCATTTATTATGTGCTATTTGGAAAACATTATATATTATCTCATTAATTCATTGCTGTATTTATATTGTAATGAATAAACTATTCGAATTATGATTTTTATTTATTCAGCGACAGTTTTCTTATTTATACGTTTTAAAATTATTATTTTTAATTTTGCTTGAGAAAGAGTGGAAAATAAGAGTGTTAAATTCTTACTTAAGGTAAGGTAAGACCATAAAGTGAATTGGTATGAAAACACACACAACTATATAACAGACCACACCATCACTACACTTACAGCACACATCTACATACCAACTCGATACAAATTCATTCGAGCTAAAACCAACACACCACTACTAATAACACATAGTATTTTATTAAGTTATCTTTATGTAAATACATAAACACTGGCAATCAATCGTACATATAAAATTAATGATCAACATTTGTCATGACTATTTTATTAGATATTAAGCAGCTTGTTTTCTAACATCGTATTCTTAACCTCGTTGGAAACGTTAACTATTCTGTTGGTGCTGGGTCACTATTGGTTATTATTACTTAAGATATAAACTATATTTCGTTTCCTGATATTAGTGTATATTTCTTTATCGATATACTCTGATGTGATTCCCTTTCACAAATTTGAGTCTTCTCTCATGTTAATAAGATTGTTGGGTGGCGGTCCCTATCAAGGATCTTCGTCTCTGTGACTTAAAATGATCATTTGTGACATGATCTTATCTTATAAAATTACTGATCCAACTCGAAAATTAGTTTATAATATATTATTCTCTGATGATGTATATTATCTATTTATATTTACTTATTTTATTGATATGTATACCTGTTTATGAGTAACGTTATTTTGTTTTCTCTAACTCTTAAAATTATGTCCTTTTTCATTTTATGTTAGCCTCTAAGACATATACAACACATTTTGATTCTTTAATTACCTTTTTAAAGCATTTAGTAAACATCAAAGTTTAAATCAGGTATATAGATCAAATCCACGCCCACACCAACCCTAGCGACATACCCTTGCCATACTAATTATCTGATTCTATCAGCCTCCGCATCCCCTCTCATAATTGATTTCAAACACGTCATATTTGCATTAGCATAGAGCTACAATCAAAATGCTTTTGAGATTATATTTTTGTTCTGCTCATTGGCTCTAAGTTTTTAAAACATTATCTTGTTTTGAATTATAAATATAATTTTCATTTTTGTTTATAATACGTCATTAATTCCTTTAGCCTCTCTTTTACATAACGCCTAAAGCATTTCAACACAAGTAAATCAGTTAATCCAAGACCCACCCCACCCCACCCTCCTACTCCTTCCATATATCTACTTGATATAAGTTGATATCTAATTTGATCTATTGACTTCACAGTCATATTTGTATAAATACAATAACATAAAAATAAGCTCTTCCTATACATATATTAATCATACAATTCCAACAGATATATAAATATTTAGTATTGTATAATCAAAGTTTTTCTCACATCTAAGTAAAGCTAAACATACGAAAGTCTGCTCTCCTCGCCCCATCTCCTCTGTCCCACACCCACTCTCTGAATGAATACTACATTATCTATCTTTCTCAATAACTATTATGATCTAAAACCATATTTTCGTATAGCTATCAAATTTTGGTATAAACATAACAATAAAATAAGTGTTTAAAAGTATTTCATAGAATAATTTTGCTACCGCTAACAGGTTTCAAACATCAATAAAGCTATAATATTCATAACAATAAGCATAAGACAATTGGTATAAGAGGTGTACAACGATAAAACACTGCTCACATATACCATTAGCGCAAGCGAATTGAAACCTCAACCATTACATAGTTCACGTACTTAACGCGCGACAAACATTATTTCATGATTATTGTTTAATTAGATAATATCAAATATATTTCAATAAATCTCAAATTATTTTTTTCCATATTAGAATTAATTAGCCATTACAGTTGTGTTTATTATCGTATATAGTTTACTTACATATGACCGGAAATCAGAAATATTAGTAGAAGAATGAGATATGAGAAGTTGAAAAAGTATGAAGAGGGCATGTTTAAATGCATATACGGACCTTACCTTACCAACTGTTAAAGTACCACTTTGGTAAGTCCAGTAAAAATAAAATCCTGCCCTAGATCACTTCGATGTGTACGTCACTCTCGATATCGATACTCCTCACATTATTTATGGCATGTCTTGATAATGCATTATACGGACACTCACCTTACCAACTTAAGTTAAATACCACTTTGTAAAGATCCTATTAAACTCAAACAACTTATATAACCAACCTCCGATAACTCTCTCACAACAATACCCGCATCCAATTCTACCACTCCTCTCACTCTAGCTCACCATCTTCTTATAAGACCTCATAATGTTACAACCGTTACGTTATATATAAACATGCTAACATTATTCAAGAAGTACACTGATTCAATATATCAGCTCATTTAAGCTAATCGTAACCACAAAGTGTCAATCACACTAACGTAACCCAACTTGTTTTACACCTCCAATCAATAGATCCGCATAACTATCATATCTTACCCGATGGTTTTGACGCCCAAATTTAGTGATAACCACAGGACGCTTCAGTGTAGGGCTTAAATGCGCCTCGATCACTTAGCATTAGGGTTACTTTTTCATGTCCTATACACAAAAGCTTTCATGAATGCGCCCCTTCATCAACATAAGCTCAAAGCGCCTCTTTGCAAAGCATATAACTGAGGTTGTGAAAAGAAATTAGGAATGCACCCTAGAACACCAGATTCGATCCAGTCACCGAACCATCCCAAACTCGTCTACATGGAACGCATCACCCCAGAGAGATGCGATGTTGTCAATTGGGGTGCACCGAAGGGGGGTGTAAGAGGTATGGACTACAGCCCGCAAGACCCATCTCTCGTGTTACTCCCGCAAGGCGCAGGCTGTAGCTCAACAGGTACACTTATTCAAGGGTCATACTGCCTCCACTTCTCGAGGCTTGTGTCTACTTTGCCATTACCGCTTACAAGCCACCTCCCTTCGGCTTGCGTACGAGATCGGGTCCTTTCGGGCATAGTGCCTCTTTAACCTACTTACCACACCCCCCTTCTTCGGAAAGCCAAAGTATCCCGTAGCAAATCGCCATCTATCAATACTTGTCTACTCTACATACTCGTGTCGTTCGATGGATTCTCGTGCCTCACATCGATATGCGGCTCGACGCTGCCCTAAATTGATCGGTATGGATATAAGCAACAGCATTGAGCTTATTTTGATGAAGGCCGCTATTCGTGACAAGCTTTTGTATTAAACATGAAAGTAACCCTAATGCTAAAGCCAGCACATGTAAGCCTAAGAATAAGGGCACTTGAACTCTCTGTGTTTCATCCCTTCCATTCTCATCATCTCTAACATCTTGCCTGTATACGCTCCTAAATCATTAATAGACCTTTATCTCACCCGCGATCACAAGTGAGTACCTAAATGTGCTCTAGTTATAGGTTACATTATATATGGTGATAGACAAAGCATTTGAAGTAACGTTTGTGACTGCTGCCTCTCCACTCCCGTACTATGGTTAGTTATCTTATATAACTCTGCATTATTAAATTCAGTCCCTTTTTACATTGTATATAATGTTTTTGTTCTCTTGACATTGTTTCACTACGTCATTACTTCATATATCGTTTAGATTCCGAGTAAGTAAGAATTATGTGCCTCCTAACTTTCTCACAGAGTCGATCACTCTGATGCTTAGTGTCAATTTACGCAGCTCTGTTGAAATAACTTGATGTCATGTCCATTATTAATATTAAATACATATGAACACAATTCATAGTTGAATCATAATCCATAAAAATCTAAATACAATTTATTCTTTTTCATCTTCATTTAACACTCATCAATATAATTAATAATAATAATAATAATAATTTAATAATTAATTAAAAAATAACATAATATAATAACAATAGATAATAATAATATTTTACACTAAATGAATATAATAAAGATATTTAATGAAATTCCAAAAACTCAAATATATCATATAATCTAATACCATTTCTAAGCGACATATTATAATTACACATAAAATAATTAGATCCTCTAGGTGGCCTCTCAGCTGCGTTCATATCCGAGCTATAACAGAGAAAATATCTAGTATAATTATATGTGTCTCCTACGTAGAGCAGTGGTCTCTAAATTCAAGCTAGTCGCTGAAATTAGTACTCGAAAATTAATCTCGGATTATTTTTTGCTCGCGATATATCGATATTTATTCTGTGTGCGGGGTTACGGCATTGGCGATATCTCGTATATATTTATCTCTGTTAAGTTTTTTGTCTGTAATATAGAAATCTCAGATTATGATACTATCCTAATAAATTAATTGTTTGAAAGAACTGTGGAAATATACACAATGGTAGTCTATATCCATCACTCTCGCTTCTGCCGACGACCTGAGTTATGAAAAACTTCTTTGTGTCTCCAGATATTATTCATATAATATAGCTTCCGTGATCTCTCCCTTGTATATGTGTTCTGTATATATATCCATAATAGTAGAAAAATATAGGCTGCGTATATATTATGTTTAGATTATTCTTATTTCGTCTAGTTTTCCGTAGGATCACACTCAAGAAATCATAGTTTAAGGGGGTGAGTGGGAAGGGAGGGAGTGGGGGATCGACATGGCAATACACACATAGTCAATTGTCTTCTGTAGTATTCACTATCAACTATTCAGTTATTTCAGTGGCAAAGGACTTTGCAGTCACTCGAGATCAGCTATATTTTACGTTAGCTGTTATGGAGTGGGCTTCAGTGTCAGTCGTGACAAGATAATCTTGTAGAATCTAATACAAGAGTCGAGACGGACTTCCGTGAGTGGTTTACAGTTAACATACCGAGTACCTGGCTAAGGTTTGATTTCCATACTGACTGGGCGGATTTACGAGTTTTTTGAGTCTAAATATTAATAATTATAAATATTGATTAGTGTAGCATAAAAAAAGTTAGCTTATTTGGGGTATATGCTACTAAAGCTTTTCTATAGACTTAGGTCGTACTGGCATTCCAGTATCGAACTTCTTTTTAAATTATCTTTATTTTAATACTAAAATTAATAGATTTTCTTAAGTCCAGGATCTTCCAGAGTCGTCCAAGTATCAGTTGTCTGCCATCCAATTTAAATTAATTTTCGTTTGTTAGAATTCAATAGTTATTATTGTACTTTAAATGAAATCATTTTGAGTTCCTATATATAGAGTCTAATTCATTTTTTCATTTTTTATATCATCTGTAAATATTAAAGGTGTAATACTATATATATGATGACTCTCATTATCTTATGTTATCTAGTGATTGAATAGACGGAATTCTCTCTAATATATTAATTTATTCACTCGGTCCACAAAAAGCAAATAATATCACTCAACGCCCCAGTTCTACTAACTTAGATAGGAATGCAATACGATCAAACGCTTTCTAGCACAACTTTAGTCTTGGTCTTACACCTCTTGGAGTTGGAAACTTGAAAAAGTTGAAGACCTGAAAGAGTGAAGAATCCTTTTGTGCCATTGTCTAGCTGAGTCTTGTGTCGTGTGTACTTGATGTACATACGTATAACTATTACTGTTATTAATTGCCTTTCTAAGTATTTCTTAATAAGATATATAAGGCCCCTATCATCATCTTTTTCTACACGCTCTATTTACATACATCGTGCATACATATCTCTATCATTCTATGGTTAAAACAACATCTGTGTCTATATAAACAGAATAAGCAAAAAAAATTAAAAGTTATTTGGTTATAATTTAGTTATGCCAAAATATGATCATATCTGAATTGCCTCTTAACTTATATCGCATGTGATATAACATGAGATAATAGTTATAGAGGGTGAGTAGTGAGGTGGGTTTATTTGTATAATTTTAAATCTGATATTTACTCTGATTTTTTACTGCTATTTAATCATCGATATAATGTAAAAATCTCACAAAATTTTATTAATTCTTCTTCATATATAATATGAAAGAAATTTTAGTATAATCAAAACAAATAATGTTTTTATAAAATACAGAATATAAAACAAAAATAAATAAGTTTTTTTAAAAAATATAATAGATTATTTTTAAATAAATAAAAATAAAAATAAAACTAAATACAATTTATTAATTTTCTGGTTTATAATAAAATAAATATAGTAAATCCTTGAAACTGTAGTTTTCATAGTTTGCTTAAATAATGACTCTGAGATTAAGTACATATACTGTGACAAAACCACACCTGATCATTGTTTATGAGACTGTGAAATAAAATCTGTTAACTTAAGCTTTTGATTTACTGACCGTATGTAAAATACCATAATACCATAATCTCCTAAAATACTATTAGATTTGTCTATTTTACCATATTTGAGGGGTATTTTGTTAGTTTTATATATTAATTTAGTGACTTTTCATAATTATAAACTGTTGTGCCCCTGATTCCTAAAGATAATCAATTAAATTACACTACCACAAAAATATCATGAAATAAACTTCTTCTCTGTTTTTATACACTGATTTCAGATCCTCTATATGCTGAGAAGTGTGCCAGGCTAATATATAATTTAATATATTAAAGTATAATATATTATCAATATTATATATAATATAATTGTTATGTGTGTGTGTATTGTGTGTGTGTGTGTAGTGTTTGTGTGTTTGATGTGTGTGTTGGTGTGTGTTGTGATGTGTGAGTTGATTGTGCTATATTATGTTTATATAGGTTGTATGTATTTTCCATAATATATACATATTATAATGATTATATATTAAAATTAAAATTATATAAATTAAAATAATAATTAAATAAATAATATCATTAATAATTAATAATAATAATAATAAATACTAAATAATAATAATAATAATAACTACTGTTTAATATAGTATATAAGTAAAATACTAAGTAATGTTTTAAGTTATATAGAACTATTAAGAGTATATATAATCTCGTTATCTACTTAGGATTATACATTTACTTATCATGATGATAATCGGAGTGAATTCAGAGAGAAATATCGAAAGGTATACAAATGCCTGAAATAAATCTTATCTGCTGTACCCATCTCACAGATAGTCTTGTGTTCAATATGAAGCTCACTCTGAATATATACTCGAAATGCTCGATGTAATGTCATATCTCTTTTTTCTAAATAGTCGCATGTATAATCTAGATGTGTTCTATCACGCATATATGTTCTCTTAGACTAGTTTCCTGGGTCGATTGGGCTCTCATTATCTCCACTCTTAGAGCACGTTACACCACACGCACATATAAAGAATAAATTGGTTCATCTAATAGTGCGTACATGTTTACCCGAGGTATGAATTCCAACGCTTAACCATGTATTATATGAAGCGTTAATACCAATGTTCTAGTATTACTGCTCTTGTGGCATCCTAAGTCACTCGGAATGCTAACCTCACGTCCGAATAACGGTGCTGTGTTACACCAACTTTTCAATCCCGACATCGTTATTAGTATTGTGAGACTCTAACTGTGAGTGATATACACATCCACAGTTTCATTATATGAATCATATTTCAAACACTCAAATAGATTATAATCAATTAATTCCTATCAGAGGAATATACATTAAGTTATATTTAGCTTTCATCAAATATACTATCCAATACCTTCGTCCTTTAACTAATTACCTACAACTTCACCTGAATATATATACCTAATATCATTTTTGCACCTCAAAACCACACTACACACATTTCACTATCACCTTTTCATGCAATTGTTATGTAGATTTTCGAAAGCACCATCTCTATTCACTACTTTAACCAATTTATCACATATTTCTTCAGTCACGAAAACAAATTATAATACTATTGTCAATATAATTTCTAAACACTAAATTCCCCTTATACTCTCTCTTAATTGTTAATCCTTTAAGATTTACTTTTATCATCATTTTTATGGCCTTTTCATCCAATAAAAAGCCCGAATTCGAAACTCACCAAATTTGTTTTCATTTATAACATGTTTTGTTTACTTCTATCCGTTGTTATGTAAGCGTGTTGAAACTTAGATCTATACTCTTTTAGTTATCCTTTTTCGCTTCTAACTTAGTGTAAAATGTCTTGTTATATGATACCAATTTAGCGCTATCAGGTATGTAAGAAACCTCTAATTTTCTGTCTCTAGTGATTTTTCTTTAGTACAAACTCTAACCATATAATCGCTGATATTCTTTTTATACTTTATAACGACTTACACATTAACTTAGTGCACCTTTATAGAGCTACTTTATGATTATTTCGTGACAACAATAGTGTGTAATGCATATTATTTTTTCACGAGTTTTAGAAATGGAAGACTCCATATTTCTTTGTTCACTACTTATATAAACTTTCTAATATACAACTCGAGGCTCTCAACAAAGCTAACTAGCCATATTTCGAGCTATATCACACACACAACAACAACAAAACTGAGATGTTCTCAAAACTAATCTCTCACATTCTTTCCCTCAGTATTGCGGAGTACCACCATTAAAAACTAAACAAACTCAAAACACTATATATCCGTTATTATACCAGCTCTCAGTACTAACAATATAACAATTTCTAACCCTCTACAATTCAATCTCACTACTCAACATCACCTTCCTCTTCATCCAATCACCCACAACTGCAACTATAACTAACTTAATTGCTCACAATACAACAAACGAACGATGAATTTAGATAATCCCCTTCCACTAATAGACTCTCTCACAACTCGTATACTCAGCAAAACACCAAAGTATTATAACTATTACTTTCAACAATCTGTCTACTGCTTACTTACCAAAATACTTGACATATGATATACTAATATGTAATATCAATAGATCCATATAGGATCAAGTATAGATCAATAGAATCATGGATGTTAGGTAGGTAGGATATAAAGTGGTCGTGATATAGACTTAGATTTATTAGATATTTACTGCTTAAGGGTATGAAATAATAATGCCAAATAATTTTTTATAGATTTATATAAATCATATAAATATATATATATATTATATATATAATAAGGTAAATAAATTCTTTATATCTTTTATAGTATATACTATAGATTAAATATATATGCCACATGGATACAATAACGTCTTATATCTATCGTGTTCTACACATAAATAATATCACTCAATACTCTACTAGCTTCCGAAATATCATCTCACTGTCAATAGTTATATAGTTATGTTGAGACCTCAATATAGTAATCATAGTCAATGTAAGGTGTAGTATCATTGACATAACTGTGATACTCAATCTCTTATGAGCTTAGTAACGCAGATTTGCTGTGACCCCTATGTGCACCTCTCTACTCTGCGTTCAGGCTATCGTTCTCAAGTGCGCTGCACTATACTATGAGTGTGTGTAATACATTATATTAGTCCAGTGAGTTTGACTTGTTTTAAACTCACGTCATTTACTGCACATGATTATCAGCTTTATATACGGAGGGATATGTAAATATAATCGCAAATATTCTTCTAGTTTTAGTACATATTATCTCAAAAGAATTACTAAAATTTTTATAGCTTAAATAAATAACATACAAAATATTTAACACAAAATTTTCCCTAAAATTAAATATATTATTTTAGTCTTTCTTTCTTTATGCATATCAGTAGATGATACATAAATAGACTTGAATCTAATTTAGCTTGATGGCTGTAAATTCACTTCATGATTGATACGAATGTAGATCTACTCTCTCTCCCCTCTCTCGCTCCTCTCGCCCTCCTTCCACTTTCGAAGCTCCTTCTCTCTACTCCACTTTTCACGCCTCGCTCCTCTACCCTCCTCTCTCTCGCACACACTCATCCTTATACTTGTAATTCGAGACGAATAAGTATCACGAATGTAAAATGGTTTGTTTATCATGGTGCGCGTCGCAAGCTGGGCGTTCTACTTTTCTGATAGGATGATTATCTATTTCTTAATTTATTCCAGACAATTCTAGCTACCAATGCACCGAGAGTAGTGCATGGCACTTTTTTAATGCCTATTAATGCATAAATTAACTTTATTATTAATATTCATATAAGATCACTCTCGACTTTGTGTGTTCGATTTGTTAATATACACTCTCAATTTATTCTTTATATCAGAGGAGGATCCACTGGTCAAACGTGTACACGAAGAACGAGTGTCTGGAAGGTTTTCTTTTAAACTAGTCTCCATAAATCTACTGAAGTTTCTTTCTTTTGCATCTCTTTGTACCTGCCGTATATGTATGTAAGTTCTCTCTGAGCTAGCGTCATTTATCTGGCTCTTTCTAACTCTCTTCACGTTGCTGATTGTGTACATGTATATGTGCATCCTTCTCCATTTACACTGTTCACTCTGAGAACTGTATAGATCTTACTATTGAAATTTTACTTAATCTTATATACTGAATATATACTTCTTCATTTTAAGTTAATCTCATGGATAATGGGTCTCAACATAACGAATTTACTAAATCAAATTTAATATAATAAATAAAATAATAAATATAAAACAAGAATAATTATATGACTATAGTGAATATACTCTGAGTAGATAGAAAATATCGAATTTCACGAATAAGTTATTCTAATAAATCTTATTTATATTACTTAAAAGTTTTACGATATTTTCCAAAAAATGGTAATGTTTGCGGCCTTTTACCTCAATATATTGTTAGCACATGCATGAAGAAATCCGACGAGTGTGATAATTATTTAATATTAAAATTCTGGGAAATGTTAAATACAATAACCCCCATAGCACACACAACACACACACCACACACACAAGCTACATCGACACCATCAAACTCACACAAATCCACTATCTCACTATACATAACGTCAACACTACACAACTAACACATAACAAACGACACAATCAACAAGCACTCTCTATGCTACTATACACACACACAACATATATATATATGAACAACATCACACACAACCACACACACACTATATCATCAATAGATCACAGTAATGTGATATATAGGAGGGTAGATTTGATATATTATATATATACTTATGTGCAAGTATATAGTAGTTCTAAAAGTATATGAGATAGTCAGCTCTGATTATTATCACATTATTTTTATTTATGTATATCAAATTGAAAAAGCGTTTAATTCTTTTTTGAGTTGTTAAATCGACATAAATAAGTTTTATAAGTGAATATAAATAATATATAATAATTAGTAAAAAGTTTTTTTAAATAACAGTTTTAAAGAGTTTAAATTAAAAATAATATCCAAAATGTTTTTTTAAAATAACAATAAAAAGTTTAGAAAGAAATGAATATTTTTAAAAAACAGGCTAAAGTATTTCAAAAAACATCAGTTTATATAAATTATTATAATAGAAAAAAATTATATAACAAATATAATAAACAAACACATCGCTATATATATTATATATATATATATATATTACTATATATATAATACTGATTTGAGTTAAATGTATATATATTACATTAATCAGCTTCGTCATTTGTTTCGTTCTGCTCCATGATGTATATTATATAAGTTATGATATTACTATACTGCTTCGTTAAGTATGAAACTTTTAGTTAATATTAGCAGTTTATTATTGCTTTAAGCTGTTTAGGTTTTTCGTTGTATGTTATATCCTTGGTTCAGATCATGATATGTTAGCTTTGTTAAGTCAAAAACTTTGTTACGTTGCATATATATTCGTTGATCAGTTTGACTTAATTAGGGCTACGATTATGGCAAATATCACCATGTTAATTCGTAAATAGTATGATATGTTAGAGATATGTTTGAAAACGTAGGAATAGGTTACGTTTTTTGTATGCCTTGTTAGATACTTTTACTGTTGTTAAGTATGGAACTTTGTTAATGTAACTTATTATTCATGCATAAGGTATGTTAGGTTTTGTCGCTGTATATTATACTCTTAGGTTACGGTATGATATGTTAGCTTTATTGATGTGAAATCTTTGCTGCGTTAGCGTATTTTCGTTGGTCAGTATGATAATTAGGTTAGGTTATGATAAAATTTTTTGTTAAATGTTACTTTGTAAATTTAAATAATAGCGATATGTTGGCAAAAAGTCATGTGGTAGGTTATCGTTTAATTAATAAAAATCTATAAGTTATATTATCTGCTTATCTATAGATATTCGTTATAGATTAGGAAAAGAGCACACTTTGCTCATGAGAATTTGTAGTAGACTTATTAATGACAATCCTGAACAGAAAATAAAATATTGTTAGTTACAGACGGATGATTTCGGTATTAGTATTTATTCGAAGTTTGAAATTTTTACGTATTATTTGAAAAAATAAAGTATCATGATCTAGATTGAAGGCTGTGTGTTATAAGCTCTGTTGAGAATATTGAGAGTGAGAGATAACTTTTGGGTACGTTTAATTCAGTTACAATACTTTCAAAGCCCCAGCATTTTAGACGTTTTAAACTATGATTATCGATTTACAGATTCCTGTTCCAATTGTAAAAGATGATATCATTCAATAAATGACTGTGTATTTAAGATATTTTGTGCTTTGTGCAAGCAATATCACAAAAGGGGTTCAATCCTAGGTGTTTCTTGTTATAATACAAAATGGGAACCCATGAATAATTTACATAGATATCACTATGTGGATAAGAAGAAACATTCAAGAAGAGGAAGTTATAATAGATTCAATAAAAGTTATATACCAGGATCAACTTTCAAAGGAAATATAAATTCAACCAGGACATCTTCTACCTTCAATAACTCACCTTTTCAACCACATTTTAATCCACAAACTACTTTTTGTTGCATCAATTGTGGGAGATGGGGACATAAAAGTAAAGATTGCAGTTTGCGAACTTTCTGTTTTACTTGCAAACAATACCACCAACGTGGGTCTATTCCAAATCTTCCTTGTTTAAAAACAATGTGGAATCCAATGGATCATCTGAACAGATATCAAAGAATAATGATGGGAATAATTCAAGGAGAGGTTTTAATAGTTTTAATAGAGGCTATAATCATCAAACTATTTCTAGAAACCAGATTTACAATACACGTGAACAGTTAAATAACAGAAGTTTTTCAGACAATCATTCATCACAACAGTTTAATAAAGGAAGACATCGGAAGCCTCAGAACAAAGTTGAACCACAAAGACCTGTGAGAATGGTATATCATACACTAGAACAGTCACCAGCTCTTTCTTCAACTCCACCATCTGTTTATGAACAAAGTTTATTTACTCCAATATTCTCTCATGAACCTACTTCCACTGACGCTTCTTCACAGCATTCATCTCAAGAAGTTATGTTAGAAAATCCATATACTCCACCACCAAATTTACTTTTTAAGAAAGCTGAGGAGTCAATAGTGGATACTACTGAAAGAGAACCTACTCCTCAAATAAAAGCTATAGAAAAGGTTTCTCCAAGTAATTGAAATACAGTTACAACTGTCACAACTTAAATTAATTCTTCCCTTGAAGCTGCTTCTATAATCCTTAATGACAAATCAGAACCTGTAGTGATTACCATAACTAATGAAAAGAAATTATATCCCAACCTACCTACCTTTGATTTGTGCTGCCTCAAGTCCTTCCGTCCTGCCAAACTACCTTCTCCTACCTTTAATTCTTTTTCTTCGCGCTGCCTTCAGTCCTTCCTTCCTGATTCATTTTTCACTTCGGCCTTGAATATTGTAAGTTGAAAGTGAGAATTTAGTGAATACAGTCAAAGTGAGAATTAGTGAGCTTATTAGGCATATATTATATTACATAACAATAATAAATATTTTCCCGCGAAACAGCCAATTACGAAGGCAATATGTGGATGACACATTTTTCCATAAAAGAAGAATATTCTTACAAATTTAAAGAAAGATTTAGGATACTTCGTAAGAGCGTTATAAATGTGGATGATTATTATTATTCCCATATTAACACTATTTTCTACCGTTGTCGCCGCATAAAATTGCTAGTAACCAACTTTAAAAGACTATTACTTGTAAACTATAATAGTTTATTATATACTATACGTGAAAGTATAAAAATGAATTAGCTATCAATTCATATATTAGTAATGATACTGAAAATAATTTCTTATTACCTGTTCCTGTAATTAAATGTCACCAAGAGACTAGTATAGAAAATTCTTCATTACATCCTTATTTAGATCCTCAAAACGTTAATGAATCTATTACGGGATAGTTACCACGTACTCGTTATTTCCGCTCCAAGTCCAATTCCGACTCCTGCTCATTATGACAATGAGGAAGGGGAACCAATTAATGCGCTATCCAAAGCTACAGATCCAAGTCCAAATCCGACTCCAGTCCATTTATATAATGCGTAATCCGAGACTCTAGCTCCAGTTCATACTGCTCCGACTCCAGTTCATTGTAATAATGAAAAAAGAGAAACAATTAATGCGTTATCCGAGACTCCAGCTCCAGTTCATATTAAAAGGAAAGAATTAATAAACTTATCTGCTATAGGTCCAGTTTGGAATAATGAATCCGCTCCAGCTGCAGCTCAGTTGACAGTATACATGAACTAAAAGTGCATACAATTATGTGAAGAAACTTCATCTACCAGATCTTAAATCTGAACCAAACAAATATATTTTCCCTAAGCGTTTCACAGTTTTCTTAGTTTCCTTACGTTCAGTTAAAATTGGTGATTAATATAATTTCCGTTAGCTTTCCGCAGTTTCCACAGTTTCCTTACGTCCAGTTAAAATTTGAGATAAAGTTTACATGCAATACTTTAAATTTCCTCATCAATCTCCGGAATTAGTTAAGCAATGGTTTGGACCATTGTTTATTAACAAGTCGAACTTTTTCGAATATTTTTAAATTGTTCCTTATCCTATTTTGCGTTCTAAAGACAAGTTACTACGTGCTAGTATAAAATCTTTATTCCATTTAATTTCGAGAATTTATCTAAGCCTAAACCTTTGTCAAGAGTTAAACATAATTATCATATTCCTAACCTCATTAGAAAGCCTATTAGGAAGCTAGTAGAAGTTTTTCAAGCGAGATTTATAGAAAAGCCTATCAAAATAACCAACTAAAGCCTATAGCCTATACAAATATAGAGTAGTATAATTTCCCTTTTTATTGTAGCTAGCTGTAAAATAAACAGTATATATGTGTAGATAGATGTTGAAATATTTTTGTTAGACGAGTCTGGAGAAGACCTTGTTCCTTAAAACTGATTAAATGGGAGACTTCATAACTAGACCCCCTCCTTTTTGAAAGCAAAATCAAAGTTTTCACATTTTTTGTTTTTTATTATCTAAATTAGTAGAAAAATTCCTCCTGATCATGCGGTAAAAAGTTCTTTTTAAAAATTCTAAATGGCTTTTTAGATTACGAAATTTATTTCCTTTTCTCAGTAATATAAAAAAAATTGCAATTAATGTCCTCTTGTAGGTGCAGGTTCAGGATCAAAAAATGTTTAATTTATAATTATAGAAAAAAATATTTTTTTCCTATTCTCAGCCTCTAACTCATTCTTCGGATTTTACTCAGTCAAGTAAATGGAGCCGGAGCCGGAGCCGGAGACGGAGCCGGAGCCGGAGCCGAAGCCTAAGCCATATCCTTAGTATAATGTTTTTTCATGAAATAATTTTTCAGATGAAAAATTTATGGCCTAAGACGTGAATCTGTTCACACAATATTTACAAAATAGTAGCTCATTTACTATTAAACTTAGTAGAGATACTTCGTAAGAGCTCAAGAGTGCCAAGTGCGTGAACGGTACGAGACGTCCAGCGCCTCTAAGCTCGGAAAGCTCGAACCCCGGATCCTCGCAGCTGATGTTGATATATTTCGATCTTAATAAGAATATTTTTTAGCTATGAGAAAAAAATTAGAGTTGCAGTAGGAAGAGATAGTTGCCGTGGGCAACAATTTTCAACATATTGTGATCTAGACCAACCTTAAGATATGGAAAATGTTTTACTTTAGTGAGCAATACGACAGTCTCATGAAGGACCATCAGAGACTCTGGCCACTCACGTCATATCCGATTTTCGGCAAGTACATACCGACTGCTACGGAAGCAAGGCTGCACAGAGTCCGCGGATTCAAACAGACGTAACGCCGGGGAGCAACGATCGCCGGAATCCTGGCAAGGGCGGGTGAGTGCCTAGCCGAAGCCTCGGCACGCTACTCGTGAGCGCGGGAATATGAGCAATTGGTAGTCGCATTTACCTGGTTGACGTCCATGATTTTTTCTTTCAGAGCAACATATATATTTTTAGAGTTGAAATATTCAATTTAACCTCGCCACGAAGATAATACTGAACGAAATTTCTTAAATAGTTGCAAAGAAACCTCTATGTTGAGATCACGAGAAAGAAGGAGCGAGAGCCGAGAGCCGGAAGCCGGAGCGGAGGCCGAGTCAGGCCTCGAAGACCTCATCGCTGGGATACCTCTCATGTTACTTACCTCTTCAGGCAAGAAAGATTGTTTAAGTTATTGGCGAAGGCAACCATTTTGTTGCCACGGAGGAGAGCGATGGTCCTGACAATCTGTTTACTAAAATAAATGCAGGCTTCTCATAACATTCATTTAAAGACGGATCACGGATCTGCGCATTCCGGATCCGAAGCTATTGGACCCATATGGGAAACAGTTCGAAGCTCACGGAGCACAATCGGCTTAAAACTTCACACCAAAACGTACACGAACAGAAATGGGACAAAAACAATGCAGAATGAACTTACTTATTTTTCTTGTAAATAAAAGTATCCATTGATATTTTTCCATTATGCAAATGTTTCTCATTCATAGAAATAGCAAAAAAAAAACAAATAATATAAATCTCAAGACACTACCCAGGCACTGCACAAAGAGGCGATGATCTACGCCTCCACTCCCGGGGGCTCCGGACTGCCGGCATACCAGGATCTCTCGGTCTCTCGGCCTCCAGCTACATAGAACTTTGCCAGGGACTTCGGAGACTCCGGAAACCTGTAACTAGATTATGGGATTCTGCTATTTCAAACAACATCGCACTCCCATCAATGGCTTCGGGCCACATCAAGACCATCACACTAGGACAAGCTTTCGTCTGGACGCTCAGGAAGCACGGAAATATCTTAAAGAAAACAAGGAAAGAAAAACATGGCGCAGAAAACCTCCGGGGACGTCTCTAAGACTCAATCATCACAGACTTTAGCACCCCGGCTGGCATTATAAATTTGCTTTCAGATTAAACATCTTTCGTAATATACTGGGCTAGCATAAAAATTTTTTGTGATGAAATCGCCCAGAGACCTTCGAGCAAGTTTTGGTCAATAGATTTATTCAATCTAAGAGAGCTGAGAAAATTATTTTCTCTTGAGAAACAAATAATCAAATAGTACAGAATTACCATTAGTCGGCTATCCAGGGAGATTTCCCGGGCTACCCGAATCCGCTCCGCAGATTCAATCTAGAGTTCTGAACAATAGTCTCGGAGAAAATGTTGTCCGCGGCAGCTACTATCTGTCAAAGCCAGGATAGAACTCCAATTCGTTCACACTTGAGACCAGGAATAATATTGTTGAAAAGCAACTGTGCCTGACCAGGATCCTGCATCCGCCGGGGAAGCCCCCTCCGGACACCAGGCGTCCGTCTGACTCCAGAGCCGCGGCTCCGAGCTCCCATTGCTCCAAGGGCGCGCCGTCCGTCCGGGCTCGAAGCGCCGGAACTCCGGGCCGGAGGGCCGCGTGTTGTTTTCACCCGGTTCCAACCCTCGGCTGTGAATCTCCACATACAGCACAGCGATCGGGCTCTTACATGGACTGACACTGTATGGATACTTTCTAATGCAAGAAGAAATTTTTTCTAGTTAAATTATTTTCGAAAAATATATCTTATTTTTATGGTCAGAAGAAATTTGTGATAGAATAAGACGTGAATTGGTCACGCACACGCTGAACTAATTCTTCAAATAGTGCTTCTATCAAAGATAAACACTTCAAGTACGTGTGTTTCCGTAAGATAGAGAGCGCAGGGTGAAGTCAGAGCCGGAGACACTGGAGATTCCGTGTATCGGATACTGGCTCATGAATTGTGTTTCAAAAATATATAATATTAATCAAAACCCGGCTCCGGTAATGACTCCAAAATCTTAATCTCCGACTATTCGTAGCTCAGACAGACTTGCTCCCTAAACAAGTTTCACTCTAAAATAAGTTCGCTGGGAATCCTAGTTCGCGAAATATCCGGACACCGCGATGGTTGAGTACGAATCAAGGAATTCCCACAAATACGCGCTATATTGGAAAAAAGTCTGGTGCAGTCCGAAGTTTCGAGGATGGATACGCGTGCTAGCTGGCATTTTGATTGGTTGTTTTCGATAAATGTCACTGTATAAATATTTTTTAGAGTGAAAAAATATTATATTGATCTAGAAGAGAACAAGTGCATAGAAACAATTTTCAAAAGTGAGTCGACAGAAACCATAGTCCAGATTCCAAGAGCCAAGCCGAGGTTGGACCGGACAACCGGAAGCCGGAGCCGGAGCAGACGGAGCCGGAGCAGGAGCCGGAGCCGGAGCAGGATCCTGGGTAGGAATTTTTTTTCAAAATATATTTCTTAAGGTGAAAAATTTATTGCCAGAAGACGTGCTTGAACAATTTTCAAATAGTGAAATCCGTAGCGGGAGGCGGATTCGGAGCCGGATTCCTGCGTGTTATTTTTTTTCAAGAAATAAATTTTCTTAGATGAAAATTTATTGCCAGACAGACTTGCTGAACAATTTTCAAATAGTGCAGAATTCGGAGTCGGAGCCGGAGTCAAAGTCGGAGATGGAGTCTGAGCCGGAGTTTGATTTTTTTTTTTAAATATTTTTTTAGGGGAAAAATTTATTGATAGAAGGCATGATGAACAATTTCTTTACAATCAATGCAGGAATCCGTAGTAGCCGGAGCCGAAGCCGAAGTTTGAGCCGGAGCCGGAGCCGGAGCCGGAGCCGGAGCCGGAGCCGGAGCCAGAGCCGGATCCTGGGTATGAATTTTTTTTCAAAAATATATATTTATTAGGAAAAATGTATTGCCAGAAGGCTTGTTGAACAATTTTCAATTAGTACAGAAGCCTTAGTCGGATCCGGAGCCGAATCCGGAGCCGGGTCCTGGGTATGATTTTTTTTTTAAATATCTTTTTAGGTGAAAAATTTATTGCCAGAGGACGTGCTGAACAATTTTCAAATAGTGCAGAAACCTTTGATGCGATCCGGATCTGATCCGATTCTGGAGCAGAGTGAATTTTGGAGATGATCTATTTTTATTTCGCATTCCTGTTTATTAAAATTTTTTTCTAGAAACATTTTTTAGGTGAAAAATGTATTGCCAGAAGACGTGCTGACTAATTTTTAAATAGTGCA
>JABUQX010058403.1:0-2500 GCA_015478945.1 Trachelipus rathkii | reverse complement strand
ATATATATGTGTATATTTTTTTTATATTTTTTTATGTATTTCATATTTATTTATATAAAAACGCCCTATAGCTCACTGTTTAGAGCACTCGCCAAACAAAGCTAGGGTCCAAGGATCGCAACTGGTCGCGGTGGGAGAATGTGAGCTATTCACTCCTTTGGCTTGGCTTCCTCCTGCTCGGACGTTAAACGAGTACACCTCATCCTTGATTAGGGCTCTGCCCGTGAGTGTCGGTGTTTGTCTTTGTAAATTATACTATATATATAATAATTAATATATTATTATATATATATTTATATATATATATACACCACACAATATAAATAATATATATATATATAAATATATAATAATATATATATAATATATATATATAGATTATATATTATATATATACTAATATATATATAAATTGGGTTATAAAAGGAATCAGAAGGAAGGTGGACCACACACCGGTCGCAAGAGATGGCTGTCTAGAAGTAATGGAGAATGCAAAGAGAGTGGAAGGGCTGCTAGCTTACCAATTATATGCGGATGATTGGGTTGTGTGCGGTGAATCTGAAAACAAAGTACTCGAGATGAGGATTGGTAGAGAGATATGGAGGGTGTGAAAAGGAGGTGATTTGACAGTATATGGTTAGATAAAGTACAGGTTTATGTTTGTGCAGTTGAGGACATTAAGTTTATCCGTTAGATGGTGAGCAGAGCTCCGGACACAAATGTCTGTCTTAAATTCTCTCTAGGACTCACTATATGGTGATATGAAAACGGGAAGGATGATCTTGCAGAACTGTTAGTAGGAAGTTCGTGAATCGGCCAGGGACCAAGAGGGGCTGGGTGCAATTAATACAATTAGATGCGATATAAGGCGAAATAAGTCTTGAGTGTGCTAGGGTCTTACCAATGACCGGTACTCGTTATATATCTGTTGTTATTGTATAGTAGTTAAGACTATCAGTCGTGGAATAAGTAGGTATAGATATAAAGTGCTTGTGTTTCAGATGGGAACCAATTTAGCTGCGTGGCTAGGTGTTTTGAGAAAAATTGATAAAATGAGGAATGAACAGTTTAAGAGAGTGGTTTGGTGTGAAGATAGGGTAAATGAAGAAGAGATAAATGAATAGTTACGTTGAGATGGCGTGGTCATGTGAAAGGATGGGTGATTAGTCGGATTGAGTAAGCGGCAATGCACTAGTGGGTGAGGTGAATGAACGAAAACGACGGCTGGGAGACTGCAATAAAAAGTGGATTTGATCAAATAAGGAACGCCTGGAAGACAAGTGTTTGGCAGACACAGAGCAAGTAAAAGAAAGGTGGCGATAATAGGTTATGAATTGAAGGTTTGTGAGGGGATATGTGGTTGTGGTCCACCTGTTCCAAGAGGATTGAGCCCCACATTGACGTTGATGACATAGTAAGGGACGTCACGCTGTTCCGTGAGTTCTAGGGTTGAATTTTCTGACTGTGACGAGTTCTCACTAAAAGGTATAAAGGGACGATAAAAGTGGTGCTTTCTTTTCGACTTGAATCATATTATTTTCTTCTACTACTTACTTTTCTGTTTCCAGTGCATTGCACGCACGCACTTACCCCCAGTCTTGGGGAGAGAAAGGGTGTGATTGATATATTATATATATATATATATATATATATACCTATATATATAACACTAGTACTTTAAGTATCCTACCACATAATAATAATAAGAAAACCATAACTATAAAAATAACATAACTCAAAATCTCAGAAACAATAACTAAAAAAAGATAGCATATACTATATATATATGATAAAATGACAACTTATACATAATACCAACAAACAATATATATAGATGGGTGCTCATGCGAACCTCTGTCTGAGATCTAATCTGCATTTCTGCTGGAAGGATGATCCCACAGGTTACAGGACACAAACCCAACCACAAGTCAGAAAAGTCGCACATGTACACAAGCATCCATTTTGCGCACTCAAACTGGCAATGAATAGCTACCGCTGAAGCAAAAAATCATTCCACATGAAATTAGAAAAGTATGACCAGAGAATTAAATCAGACTGCCAGAAACGTTTCCTCTCCAAAGGTGGGGAACGTTCCTTTTGGAAAACTGAGAGAGAACTCTATCCAGAGATGAGAACGTGGTCAGAAGAACCGAGAGGAGAAAAGAATTTAACAGTATATGGTGAAGAGTTGGAAATCGAGAACGGGTCTGGTATGTAGGGTTTATTTCCTAGGCGATTGAGAGATATGAATAGGAAGTTGCACCAACTGCTCAAGGTTGCTGTGGACAGAGTATTCATGGAGCAGTTCATCAGCTAGATCTTGGGAACTATAAGACAGTCATTGGTGGTGGTGAACATTGAAAAAAACTAAAAATTATGATTTAAGTCTTAAGAGAATAGAGATGAAGAGAGAATGCGCCCTATTTTGGAGTATGGAATAACCCTTTCCAGCCACCTCTGTTCTGTGGAATTCTATTCCATAGTGTATTTCCTACTGAAT